>CAJNDV010031107.1:0-28790 GCA_905221635.1 Symbiodinium sp. CCMP2456 | reverse complement strand
TCGTAGTCGTAGTCGTAGTCGTAGTAGTACTAGTACTAGTACTAGTACTACTACTACTACTACTACTACTACTACTACTACTACTACTAGTACTAGTACTAGTACTAGTACTAGTAGCAGCCGGAGCAGTAGCGTTTTCGTTGTTGTCGCCGACTGACTGACTGACCGCGGGCTCCCCGACTGACCAACTGGGGCGCTTGGCCCAACCGACCGACCGCTCGACTGACTGACTGACTGACCGGAGCTCGCGTACGGACTGCCCGGCGGGCTCGCGGACCGACTGACCGACTGACTGGCTGACTGACTGACTGACTGGACTGGGAGAAAACCCAAAAAACACAAAAACAAAATACCCAAAAAGAATCCCCAACCCTTAACCCTACGGCCCGGAACCCCCCAAGCCTAAAGCCGTGAAGCTGCGACCTAAAGAACCGAAGCCCCTGTAAACCCTCAACCCTAAATAAAGCCCAGAATATACTGGTCCCAATCGCCCTATCGGGAACTAGCCTCGAACTGATGCTCACGGGGTAGTGGAGGCATGTCGCACCTGGGCGGAAAGCAAGACAAACGTCGCTTTGGGGTTTCAGGGTCTATGCAGGAAGGGAAGTCATGCGACACTCTAGGCTTGGATGCAGCACATAGCTCGGTGGGAGTGGTAAATTAAGAGAGAAAGGCGGGGGCCGCCCCTGAGGTCACTTCGTGGCTCTGCATTGTAGAGCTGTAGAAGTGGATTCGAGATTTCTTACTGACCCTGAAGCAAGAATCCAACAGTCTTGAACACGACTCCAAAGATAGGGAACCGGCTGTAGATGATCGAGAGCTAAGCTGTATAGACCCGTAGCTCAACTTGTCAAAACCTAAGCCCAAGCCGAAGCCTAAGCATAAGGTCACAGATCTGGTGCGCTAAGCATCAGCTACTAATCGAAGTTTCTTGTTTGGGCCAAGGTGCGCAGCCCTGGCCACGTTGAGCAAGACGATCGCCTAGCCGCGAAGACGAAACGGCACAAGGGCTTCAATACGTTTTTGGGCTTAGGGTTTGGTGTGAGATACTGACTGAAAGCCAAACATGCAAGAGGAAGAAGCTCGAAGGCTCGAAGCCTAAGAGAGGCTTTATGATTGAAGCATGCAGCCCTTACGATCTCCAAGCTTCTGGCGATTCTGTGCCCGTCGGATTCAAGGTTGATTTACTGCATCTAGCCTCCAGCACCGTATCCCGCTATTCGAATACATCCCCACTCCCGAGTTTGCCAACCGTGCTAGCACATCGCACTACAATCAACTTCACAGTACAGTTGCAGGCCATACTTCGCTTTCCGCGCAAGTTGTTGCAACACCTTCGCGCATGCATCAATCGGACTCCACAAGTATATGGAGCACGAAACACTGAAGCGGTACCCTTTAGGTGAGGAACTGCCGAAGCAGGGGTGTCCATCAAATGAAGATGGTTGCACCTCGGTTAGCCACATCACCGTCGCTGCACGCACCCTCTGCCGACCCATGCACGAACTTGTCGACAGGAATGTCCATACTAGAATCAATTCAGCAGTCTTGCCGCCGATTGAGGAAGGTGCCTCAAAGTAGAAAATGCAGAGCTTTGGAATGTATAATATGTTTGTATAATGGTTCTGCAAATCAGAAGACAAAGTATTCAAGACCTCTATGATGGCTTCTACAAGTGGGATTGGACCAAAGCACAGTCCCTGCTGTTCTCCAAAAACATGCTGGCCGTTCAATACCTCGCGAAAACCCCTCCGACTTCCAGAAGCTTCTACAGTGCACCCTACACCAGACCCGATACATCTCCGCCCTTCCGAAAAAACATCTCGCAAAGTCTTCCGAATTTAGGATACAATCGGTCGAGTCAGTGCTCGGCATCTTAAACCGCGTAAGCTACACACTTTCCTAGCTGAAGCTGAGAACCCTAGACCCCTAAACCCTAAACCCCAACCTGACCTGAAGCTGAAAACCCGCAGCCCAGCTATCCTCCCACGTGAAGGATGCAGGGAAGAAGATCCGCCGGTACCTCAATTCCGACTTGAAGACAGAAGTTTTCGAAAGTGTAGGACCTGGAGAAGTGAGGACCCGAGTATTGTAGACTGAACCTTTTTCAGTGCCTTTCACCAGAACGCCAACTGTGCTTACCTATAGTATGCACTGTAGTTCATTTTTGGGTGATACCTGTTAGGATCCTAAATGATCCTAATATACAGTTGGTTTCACCAAAAAGCGGATCTACAATGGAGACTATAGGCATGGTTAGGGTGTACAGCCTGGAGGTGGTTATGTGTCTACGCTATGATCCAGAAGCCACTGCCGAAAATCCACGGGATGCAAAAGAAGCAAATGGATCGACGCTACACAGCATGACTCAACCTTTTGCCTATTTGTTAATCCTGCTGGAGCCGTCTCTGTGCGGGCACTTGTCCAGCTTCAGGAACTTCCGCAGCAGCTTGCAGCGTGTCTGGGCGATACTATTGCGGCTCCATCGAGACTTTCGATTGACACCAGATCTTCCAACAGCCCCCCCCCCCCCCGCGTGTGCCCCGCTTTACAACCAGAATCCCCACTTTACAACCAGAATCCCTGCTTCACAACCCACAAGCCTTTCCAGAATCTCCACTTTGCAACCGGTTGCGAATGCTTCTTAACCATCGTATTCATTGAGAACGTCAAAGCATGGAACCTCCAGCAGCATCCTTTACAGCAACAATGCAGGTTGGAAAGTTTTGCCGAATCCAAGCAATATATATATATATATATATGTGTGTCTATATATGTCTGTGCCTGTGCGTGAAGGTTCGGTATTGATGTTCCTAGGTAGTAGTAGACATGCAGACAAACATGCAGACAGACATGCAGACATGCAGACAGACATGCAGACATGCAGATAGACAGACATGCAGACATGCAGACAGCCATGCAGACTGGTTGCAAAGTGGGAATTCTCAGGATCCACAGTTGTAAAGTGGGGATTCTCACATCGAAAACAGTGTCTGTGGTTGTAAAGTGGGGACTCTGGTTGTAAAGTGGGGATTCTGGTTGTAAGGCGGGTGAATCCCCCCCCCTCCCAGCTTCACCGAGTCCAAATTGAGCTCCGACATCCAACCTCGGAGATCCTGAACCCTGAACACAAAGTACTTCACAGGAAACCCCCCAAAAAATCAAACCTTTTTTTTAAAAAAAAATGCAGTAGCCCCCTTTCTCTCGCATGAAAGTCAGAAAGCTCGCTCATAGGAGCGTGCACTGTTCCAAGCAAAACAAGAGACTAGTCAACCTCCTCAGCTTTCTCAGACATCGCATCAGCATCCTCACTTGGTTCACCCTCAGCCGCGTCGTTGTGTGCATGTAAAGCCGCGTCGTGGGTTGCTGGAGCATCTTCTCCATCGTCTCTGCTTCTGCTTCGTTCACGTGGTGACGGGGAGCAGGTCTCTGCCGCCATAGCAACCATCGGGACGGAGGAGGGCAAAGAAGACGGGCTCGTCCTCGACAAGGCATTCGGTGTGGCCAGCAACACGGTACTTCCTCCCGTCTCTGTGGATTGCACCGACGAGTACATCCCATGGCCACCTCGATGACGTTGTCCTCGACGACGTTCTCCCACCCCATTGTAGCGACGGGAGAGGAAAGGACGTGGAGGCGGTAGACAACCTGAAGGATGGTTGGGGACCGGGACCTCGCCATCCGTTTGAAGCAAGTAGAGGTCGCGGTCTGCTTCCGGTGGCCATCTACCGGCTGGTGTTTCCCTGCCAGCCCTTCTGAACAGCCTGTCCACATGCAGACGCCATGCGCGGCGACGGAAGTTGGCCAGGGTTGGTTCATCATATCCCGGGAGTGCTTCATGGATCGCTTGCAGACTGCTCGGAAAGCCAGGCTGGAGTAGAACTGCCGGTTGCCCAGTAGGGATGACCGTTGCTGTCATAGATGGCCCATGTCCATTGTTGACCTCCGCCCCGATAACTCTCCACAGGTTAGCATCCATCGTAGCCGCATTGAAGGGAAGTTCATGTCTGGGGACGTGCATGTGGCCCAGGACTTCCTCAATGGCTTCTGCAAGGAGCCTGTCGCAGTGGCGAAGAGCGCGCTGACGATCAAGTAGTCGACGAAGAAGGTCATGTAAGTCCGCCTGGCCTGCCACGGAGGTTTCGGCTAACACTGCGTCACGCACCACATCCGCTGGCCAAAGGGTACCCAAGGAGCTCGTGCTGGAGGTCGTCGAAGTAGATGTCACCCCTATCCAGGCAAAGCGATGCATCCATGAAACCTCATCCCCTTGATCAGGTGTGAGGGCAATGTCCACCGCTTGTTCCTGATATGTGGGGGTGGGAGATGGGGCAGTCTGATTGTGACTCCCACTCGTAGAAGTTCTCCAAGGGCAGCCGTGACAAGAAGAGCAGGAGCTCGCCGGGGGCGATGTCCAGGTCGTGGTGCAGGGCAAAGAGGTAGTAGGCGTCGTAGTCAAAGTTCCCCTCGATGAAGTGCAGGTCGATGAGGTAGTCGACGTCGTGGATGTGGTGCCAGTGGGCGGCATACTGGGTGACGTCGTCCTTCCAAAGCGGCTCACATCGCTGGAAAGATCTTCAAGCGGTGGGTCACGCCAAATTCCAGGCAGTTGCGAAGGGTCCACGGTGTCGTCTGGGGTCAAACCTTTAGAGTTCAGGGTTTAGGCTTTCCAGGAAACAGCAGAAGAACCTGTGACAGCTGGAAGTACTATCATATGTTAATGCTGAGAACAGACAGAGGATTAATGAAAGAGGAACAAACATTTACGCTGCACCTAACTGAATGACGTGTAGGTCCCTTGTAACAGGCATCCTTCTTGCTCGTCAACACTATAACACCCTTGCAAGAACAACCTGAAAACCTTTTGAAACCCTTCTGCAACAGAAACTCTCTTGAAACCCTGCAACACGCTATAAAATCCCGTTCCACTCTGAAGCTACGCCGCTCGGGGCTCTCCAAATGTCACACACCGGTGAAATGCATAGTCGTAGAAAGGGGAGAACCTTGAAGTGGAAGGCTGTAGATCCTTTGGCGTTAGGGATTAGGGACGTTAGGATTTCAAGGGATTTGGGGACTAAGAGTTTAGGGTATTGGGGGTTTCGGGGCCTTCTGTAGGGTTGAGTAGACTTTCTGTTGTAAGGTCGGCGTTCGAACCAAAAAGGAGCGCACCGCGGTGAGGAATATGGCTGAAGAACTGCAACTGCCAAGCTCAGAATAATGCTGAAAATGATTCCCTGAACCCTATCCCTAAACCCTTCACCCAAGAACCCTTACTGCCTACTACAATCGAACTTTGCCGGGAATCTCGCGAGGTAGCCTTTGACATTGCGCACGATGATCGTGGCAGCCTTTCATGGCACAAGCTGATTCCGACAGTCCAAAACAAAATCATTGCCAATAGCCTCATGGTTTTCAACAGTCAAAGTCACGACAGCAGCACTCAGCAGCACTAAAACTAGTTGCGTCGGCCGCTACATGGCTTTCTGAGTGATCGGGTTGAGGGCGGAAGCCTTCAGGGGGTTTGCCTACCTGTGTTGGGCTGCATTCCTTGAAGCCCTAAAGCGCTGAACCCTGTAAACACCAAAACCTGAAACTGGCTCTCTATCTGCTTTCTCTTCTCCTCCCCAGCCTGACGCACGGTACGTCGCTCCTTTCTCCTTCGCACCCAGCGTCTGACGGAAGACCTCAGAAGGACAAAGCCTTCAGAAAGGAGTGACAAGGGTGTTTATGGTGGGTTTACAGGCTTTCTTGGGGACGTTATAGGTTGTATCAAGTGTTTGCAATGGTATGGGTTGTTGAAAAAGTGCTGCAGGGTTGATGGGGCGTTGTTGCGGGTACCAAAGGGCTGTGCAAGGAAGATCCCTCCTTATTTAGGTCGCGAATGGTACTTCTCAAGGGTGGCGGGCTCGTTAGGCAGAAATCTAAATCAAACCTTTCCAGAATCCTTCGTACAATTTGGGGACATGCTCCGTAGCAAAAAAAACGTTGGGCTTTTTGACTGCCAGGAAGCCCAGGCACATGACCTTCTGGTTGGGAGTTTTGGTCTATATAGGGTCTGGAAAACACCAGGAGTCCCAAGCAGGGATGACGGGCGAGGATTTCTGAGAGCCGACTGCCGCTGGGGCGCTCTGTCAAACCTGAAATTACTAATTATTCTCCCTGTGGCCGTACTACAAAATACCCCTGAACCCTCTTGAACTATTGTAAGCATTAAAACCCCGATCGTAACCGTAAGGTTCCGGCTCGATCAGCTTGGAAGCACGGAGAGTCAACATCTCCTACGAGGACCAGGGTTTCTAATGGACGTGTCAAGAAACTGGGTACCATGGCATTTGAGTTCAGGGTTGAACGGGCAAGCTTCCAAGCACTTAGGGTTCTTAACTAGGGTCTCCTGTTTTCTGAAACCCACACATGCGACGCTTTCTTTGATCTTGTAGGGGTGCTTAATGGCGCCTCGAACCGGCCCGAAAGCCTCCTGGGCATTTTATACGGCAAGCGATCATGGCAGACTATGAAGAATAGTGAACCCCAACCCCTACAACTCTAAAGCTTCATGGATGCTTACAGGTACGAAGCTGCTAAGCCCGGATCCCAGCCAAATTCAAGCCCTTGGCAAAACACCACCTCTGAAAGATCTGAAATACTTTCAAAACCCCGAACCCAATCCCAAGGCTTCCTACTATGTTTACACTAGAAAAAGGCAACTATGTTGCTGAAATCTACATCCCACTCCCACACCGCAGCACGCCAGCGATAGCCCGCATCTAGTCCCTAAGCGCGAAGCCGCGAAGCCCAAACCCTGAAGTGCAGGCCGGAACCCGCTTAAAGGCTTAGGGCTTAGGGTTTGGGTTTTAGGGTTTAGGGTTTTGAGTTCTGGGTTCGGGTACCAGACCTGTACAGGCAACACCTACACTCGGAAGGACACCCTCAACTGAGCCTCTCGAAGACCAAACTCCACCCCCTCTCTTCGCTCCTCCCCTGAACACAAACCCTAAACCGTAAACGCCGAAACCCTGGAACCCTAAACCCGAAACCCTAAACCCTGAAACACTGAACTCTGAAACCCTAATCTCTGAAAGCCGAAGCCCTGAAACCCTAAACTCTTAAGCCCTAAACCCTAAGGCCTAAAGCCCGAAACAAAGACTCCTTGGCGTTGAGAAGGAGATCCAGACCTTCTTCCTCCGCCAGGAAATTCTGCACATACCTGCGCGGTCGCTTTGGGGTTCAGGGTTTAGGACTTGGGATTTGTGGATTTACTGTAGGGGTATAGGGTTTACAGGCTTAAGAGTCTAGCGCTTAGGTTTACTTAAGGTTTGGAAACTGGCCTCTTGAATTCATCCGATCAGGTACCTCTAAACTGCGACCGGGCTCAACACCGGGACCCGTTGGGCTGTGTCCCAGAGTTGTTGTCAAAGCTGCTCAGACAGTCCAACGTGCACTCGTTAGAGGTTAGGGTTTGGGGTTAAGTTACAAAAGGCTCAAGGATAACGGGTTTCTCGTCTGAGTGTTCTCGGAAGGGGTTTGGAGCTTTACGGTTGAGGCCAGAATTCCACAGGTGCGGCCACGATGAATGCAGCCATACAACATAGACGGACCAGTGTCAATGCCATCGCTCGTGAATGGGGGTAAACACACTGTTTTCCCGACGACCAGGCCGCGCAAAGCTTGTCGGCGGCCCCAAGCAAGGATGTATCTGACAAACTCGTGTTGCAGGCAGCATATCAAACCGGATCCCCTTACAAGTACCACTACGGCCCCAGACCAATCTCTCTGAGCGTTGGACGTTTGCATTTGCCTCTTCCAGAGGAATTTCCGGGCACACTTCTGAAGCCTCGGTCGGGAGCACAACTCTCACAGGAAAATGGGGGTTAAGGGCTCAGGGCTGAAGGCTTAAGCTACGTAGTAGCACATGTTCGTGTACATCGACACTTTTTGGCATGCTGCAGTATCGTATAGTATCTTCTAGGAGAATCGTGCGATACCTTACAGTATCTTGCAGCAGCTTAGTATCCTACCATGAATATCTGATCGCGTCTTGCAATCTCCTTCGCCCTTGCAGTGTGCTGTGGCAGCCTGTTCGCCGCTCCCCCGTGACCCAGGTGGTGACCCCTTGCGGCCAAGCATCACCTGTGGGTGCGGCCCTGTGTCGTTTGACAAACCGCCTTATGCAGCTCCAACAGCAGCCGTGGAACAACGCTTGAGCTGCCAGCACTGTCCGGTCGCTTTGTCGCACCAGGTCGTTGATCCCCGAGCTGCCGCATGCTAATGTTACTCAGCCTGAGGTGGCCCTTCCACAGGTTCAACTCCTGCTCGAGCAGCACCTGAGCTGTCAAGGATGCCCGAATTTCGCGCTAGCATGCCAAAATTCATGACTCACCGGCCGATGCCGCGAGGTGGGTTCAAACACCGAGCCGACCTGCAGCAAACCGACCCTCGGCAGGATGATGCCCAGTATTCCACTCACCTGGCTCACAAAGTAAGTGCAAATTCCGGAACACGAGCTCTCTCGCAGAGTTTCACCACATTTTAGGCGCTTAGCCTAGGTTGCCGGAAAGATACATATTGCCATTGTGCAATTGCGCCATGTGGTGTGACCATAGAGCTTGTGGCTCGGCCCCGGACAGATCTGTGGCTTTCTTCATCAAGATCTCTCCTCGTTTTTCGACTCGTTGTCGATGACAGTTGTGGGTGAGGCCCTTGCTCATCTGGGTGCTCCCCCAGCCCTGGCCACCACCCAGAGCCAGGTAAGGTTGTTTTCAGTTGAGCCTACGCATTGGCTTCTTGTGGACTCAACACGTGGCCACGGACTCGGTGGAGGCGGGCATCTACGTCGATGACCGCGCGCTTTGGCTGACAAAGCGCAGCTGGATGGGCTTGTAAGGCCCGGAAGTGCCACCGTGTCACCACCGACCTCCACGGCCCTTGGCAAGAGGTGGCCCAGCAAAAGCAGTATCAAGTGGTCGACACGCTTGACTTCCTTGGACCAGCTGCATCTGGCTGACGGTCAAGCTGTCCCCCTTAAGCGCCGGTTGGATCGACTACGGCTCGGGCTCAGGTTTGCGGGCAAACCGGTGTGGCAATGGCCAGTACCACGTGCGCACTTTGATGTTCCCCGTTTTGGGCCTCTGAATTGCATTGCCGTCTCCGGACGCCTTGCAGCAGGTGCCTGCTGAGGTTGCCTTCACGTTGAGACACAACCTCCCTTTCGAGACACCCCGAGCGCTTATCGGCCAGGTGTTCGGCTAGCGGCTTGACGGAAAGGGAGGGCCCTGGTTCGGCAGGCATCGCGGCAGGATGTCCATCGCAGACAATGCGGCCATGCGGGTGATCGGCCTGCCTGCGGCCAACCAAACGTTGAGTAACTTAGGACGGCGGCTTGATGTCAGCTCGATGTGCTATGGACGAGTCGATGACTCAGGCCAGACTCGCCGGCACCGGTTGTGCAACGACTCGAAGGTCCTGAGCACGTGGCTGACCGAGGCGTACAAGGCTAGGACAATTGCTGCTTGCGGGCGGGTCCACAAGTCACTGCACCCCGCCTACTAGTCATGGGCTCTTGTAGGCCACCAACACGTGCACGACCGAGCCACGCCCTCTGGCGGCTCCCGAACCTGGCCCAGGAAAGGCTCTTTGCCGGCCGGCTCCTGCCGCTGGCACCGAGCCAGTGCAAGCTGACCTTGTTACCTTTTTCGTGCGGTTTTGGGACGCCCCGCCGTCGGCCCAACGTCTTGGCGACGGACCGCGCTATGGCCGAGAAATGATGTGGGGCCTCATGCCATCGACGCCATCACATGCGACGAGCTTGCGCCTTGCAGGGGCTCGTCAGGTGACCAGTCGCCTTTTCGGAGCTGGTGGAGTCACGTGCACCTCTTTGAGGCCATGGCGTTGGTGCCCAAGTCCTCGAAAGTATACGGACCCTGGTCGATTGCGAGTCGCCATGAACACCATGAGTCCTGTGTCCTGCGAACTGCGGGCTCCGGATTCTCAGAGGGCCTGTGATGCAGGCCGAGCTGCGAGTGCTCTGGGCACGTCCTGGCAATTGGTGTGGGTCCCATCGCACGGGAAACAGCCCGGTTGGCGACCTCCGATGCCGCTAATTGCAGCCGATTGCCGTGCTCTCAATCAAGCTGCTGACGACGAGGCCAATACTGCCCGACAAAGACACGACACAGACTCGGCAAGAGCTCAATGGGGGAACTTGAGGCTGCCCGAAACGGTGAGAGTGCGGTGATTCGCCTTGCTGCCTCCTCCGCTTCACGTTTGCAAGAGCATTGTACAGCTGCTCGGGCTTCTGGCCGGCTTGGCTTCGCCTCCCAGCGCATCGCCGTGATTTGACCGGCACAGGCCGGCTCGCCGCCTGTGGACGCATGACCCATGGAAGAAAATAACATCCGATCACACCGGCCCGCCATGTCAGCGATGTCATGTTCGAAGGCAAACGAGCACGATTGCTTGGTACTTTGCGACGCCCGCATCTCCAGGCACGCTTGGACTTTGGCGCAAGTGAATTCAGGTATTGATGCGCATTTTTGTTTCCAATTATAAGCATCATGCCTTAAGCATCATGACCCTTGTTTCAGCACGATTAGACGTGGTGTTTGTTAAGATTGCTGATGATATACAGTACCAGTTTAGGCAAACGGGGTTAAAGGTAACGGAACGCGGAGACATCAACGCAAAGGGTCGAACCCTATGTCTCAGTGGAGCTTGGTAGAGTGGCCCGACAGCCACTCGCATACCCTCAAGTCGAAGAGCCCCCCAAACCGAATACTTCAGGAGCTGGCATAATGGCGCTGTTCTCCTTCCTTGCCTGAAGCTGGTCCTCCAACCAAGGCGTTACGGTAAGGTCTCAGGGCCCAAAAGCCTCCCAAACCCGAGGATCGGGGATCGTGAGCAGGAGGACTTGGGATGAGTCGGAAGGGTGTCGGCTTCTTCTTATTCTGAATTGCTATCTTTATGGCGTTTATTCTTCCTATCATTAATTCGCATAATAACAGTCAATATTGCTATTGCTATGTTGTTATTGCTCGTACTGTGTATGCTCTTAGCCTTAACATTGCTGGGCTGCGGATCTCAGGCTGTTTAAGTAGGCTGCAACGTCACGGGCCCAGGATTTAGGGCTTTGGGAATTCGCCTGCAAGCGATCCAGGGCCGAAAGCTAGCAACTGAGGCAAGAAGAGGTTTGGTTTAGAAGTTTAGGGTTTAGGGCTTAGGGTTGCGGGTTCAGTGTTGAAGGTGTCCTTAAGCAGAGTGGTTTCCTGAAGCCTGAACCTCTAATCCGAAACTTCGGACCCCTCAACTCAATTCCATCTGACAGAAACCCTGTACCGATCTACAATAAAAACCCTTACAATCCCAAGAAAAGCACCTTCGCAGGGATGCTTTCTAAGTGAGGATGCCGCCTACGACCCAGAGAACTACCTATCGCGAAAACACTGAAAGCCCCGAGAAAACACACCCAAAAGCCTTAACTACAACCTGCCCTTCAGCCCTTATGCCCCTCAAAGCCCTTCACACCAAGACTGAAAACCCTCAAACTTCACGACTTCAGCCCTAAACCCCAAGCCCCATGAAACCGCTACAAAAGTCTGAAAACCCGTCAACGCCCTGAACTCGCCGACCCTGGTTTGGGCTACCGTAAAGGCACTGAAAGCACTAAACCCTGAACCCTGAAAAGCCTGAACCCTGAAAGAACTAAAGCCTGATCTCAAACGCTCGCACCACTCCTTCAAGGATCGAGCCTTATAGACCTGCCGTGTCACAGATGGTGGTGTGGGAAGGCTTCTGGAATTGGTCTGGACTTTGGAGGCTTAAGGCTTCAGGCTCAATTTGTCGGGTTGGTTGAGTCTTTGAGGCTCTAGGTTCTTGGTTGGCTCATGGCTTGCGATAAATCAAGTAGCCAGATCTTCTTTGTATATACGGCCCTTATATACTATAGGTTACAAGGGTCTGGCGATTTACATGATAGAACCCAGGATGCTTCCTTTGTAAATCCCAGTTTCGGGTCTGACTTGGCAGGGGAACTTTTGGTATCTGCTGGAGTCATAATCGTCGGCGTAGTCGAACTAAATTCCTGATAGATTGCTTTTTGCAAGGGCCTCATGCACTTCGAACAGGACTTCCCGTCGCATCTCAGGCCCGCACCCTCCAGCCCCCTTGTATGGCGAACGCGGCACCTGTCTCATCATGTGCCATGATTCGAGAATCTTCTATGACTCCGCTCAAGCTTACGACTGTCATGGTCAAGCTAACCCCAAACCCGAAACTCGTGAATCGCTGAATCCCAAAACTGTCCCAGTCTTGTGAAGTCTCGGACAGGAAGACCGTGAGCGTTTCTTGAGGTTCCGCAGTTTCCTGCCCTTCTTCTCATTCCAAGCCCTTTCTTTTGTGATCCAACAATTATACAGGGACTCCGGGGTGCAAGATCGTCGAGTGCAACATTCCGCTGCAGACCCTCAATCCCAAATCCTAAAACCCGAAAGCCTGCAACCGTAACGCCTGAACCCTAACCCTGAAGCCCAACGGCAGGAAGCCTCATGACTAAATCCTACACCTAAAGCTTGTAAACCTACACCTACACCCCAAACCTGGCCCGACTGTCTCGAAACAGTAAGGTAGGTCCCGAACTGCAGTAGGCCGACTTGGTATAGAGCTGCCGGAGCCTGGCTGGGATCGCTTTAGAGGCGGAAGGGCTCTCATCCTGAACCGTAAACCCCTTAAGGCCTTTAAACAGATGACGCCTCTTTAACTGAGGAAGCAGGCTTAGTAAGATGAGGGGTGGGATAAATCATTTTAAGGATGGAAAAGGGTACTAGGTAGAGTTACTACATTAGAGAAGGAGCTTCCCAAAGAAACCCACATGTTTTCCTCAGATCAGATGACCCCTATGAGGACCCTTGAACACGGTTCCTCTTGTGCGTCCCCGTTGATTCAACCTACAAGGGAGCAGTCTAGGAATCAAAGAAAAAGTCACGTCGAAATGATGACGTTTACGCCACCTTAAACCCCAACTAAATAAACCCCAAGCAATTAATACTGTGCCCCAAATCCTAGACCCTAAACGCAAAACCTTAAATCCGAACCCCCAAAACCCTGGCCCCAAATCGTCTTCTGAGATACTGAGGGCCATGCTCGTCTGCGGCCTGCAGAAGGCAAGGAAGCGTCAGATCGCTACTCTGCCCGGATTCAGGGTTCAGGTGCAATGTTTTGGGTTCACAAACCGGCTTGGCGCACTACTGTCCTCCGTACAGAAGACTTCCCAAAGCCAAATGCAGAGCACAAGCCTTTAGACTCCAAGCCGTCGGTCCTACACCCTAAACCCTACACCCCGAAACCGCGAAACCCCTAAACCCCTAAACCCTAGCCCGCTGACGCCCAAGTCGCTTCTTTCAGCAACGAAGACGCTGACAGTGGAGAAGGCAGAGGCTTCTCGCGGAAGAGGATCGCGCTGGCCTTTCGGGTTTGGGGGAAGAGTTTAAGGCTTAGGGCATAGGGGTTTGGGGTTTAAAAGGAGACCCAGAACAGAAAAGGTAACAATCTACAGCCGAATTGCATCTTCTTCCCACTACAAAAACAAAACCTACCTACCTACCTACCTACCTGCCTGCCTGCCTGCCTGCCTGCCTCCCTCCCTCCCTCCCTCCCTCCCTCCCTCCCTACCTACCTACCTACCTACCTACGTACATACGTACGTACGCACGCACCCTCATTCATATATATATATATATATATACACATATTATACATACATACATACATACATACATACATACATACATACATACACACATACATACACACATACACACACACACACACGCACGCTCACGGAAAATAAACTGATCGATCAGCGAGACAGAGGCAAGCAGACCGCGAGAGTTTGTGTAAATGTGTCAGACAGGGAAGGAACCACCGAAAACAAGTTGCATGGCGCAGGGTAGCTGGGGAGACGGCTGTCGTGCAAGATGTAGGGTGTAGAGAGGATCAGGAAATCCCACGCGCCAGACACCACGGAAGAGTAAGTTCACTAAATTCCATTTGTTCACACTCACAATTCGAACTTCCTGTGCGTTGCGAAATGACCCGTCCGGGCTCAGCTTCGCATTCGATGAACGGTCCCCTGGCCCGATGACTTCCCATCAGCACTTCCCTGTTGCCCGTGGACTGTCCAACCCCAGAAGGAGGCAGGCATCATGGGCGATGCCCTGCACGATCTTGTAGCTTCTCTGTTGGTCAGGACAAGGGAGGCCAGGACACAGTCTGACCACATTTATGTCGACTGCACCGAGGATGTTGACAAACCTCCCGCCCTGCGTGAGGTTCACACCGGCCTTCACCACAAGATCCCGAAGCTCGAGCAACGTTTGGTGCCCCTCCAGGACCTTCTGAGCACTCTCGAGCGAACATCTTTCGATCTGTGGTCTGGGTGATCGCACCTCCGGCAAGGCCAGCTTCAACAGTGCATGCCGGAAATGTGGAATCTGCTCCTGGCCTCTCTTGAATTCTTGCGAGACCACTTCTCAAAACCCCAGTCCGAGAGCACGAGTTTGACCCCTGAGCTTCTTCACAAAGATTGCGATGTCCCGAAGGAAACTGCGGACCGTTCTGTACAGTGCTGGAAAGCAATCGCTTCCCGGCGGCTTCGGGCTGAGGGCGACCTGTTTGATGCTCCGGTATTCCGGCGATTCCTGACGGCTTGCCGAAAACAAGATGCGGCGAAGGAGCTGGAGCTCGCTCTCCGATTTCTGCGAAGCTGCACTCTGTGACGATTGAATGAGTTGCAAAATGGCGGGAAAGGTATCGACTACCTCCTTGGCAATGACCCTCCAACACAAGCCATGCTCGACATGCTCGGCCAGGATTGGATCCCGAGCTTTCACTTGCTGAAGACTCAAGGTTCCGTTCACGGAGAGCTGTTATGACTCGCGCCGAGCCGAGCAAGCCACGAGTCTTAAAGCCCAGTTCGTGTGAGAAGCTGGTAGGCTCAGCACCTCGAGCAGCCTGCGCTCCGTAGTTTCTAGGGATCCACCGGAAGCATCTACCAGCTGTCGGTTGTAGACCCGCTCCTGCTCGGATGCGACTTCAATCGCGATACATCGATTCTCGAGGGAACCCCTTTGGATTTTGCAACAAAGCTGCGATCTCGCCATAAACTTCTGGTGCCGGCGGCATGCTGAGGTGCACAGTGTTCCACTACTCAGTAGTCCTTTCTGGTTCGCGCCCCGAGCCAGGAAGACGAGTACCTCGAGGAGCTCACGAGAGAAATCGAGAACGATGCCTGAGCCAACCCGAATGTCAGCAGACTGCCGACAAAAAAAAGAAGGCCGCGTCCATGAGGTGCAGCCAATAGCATATGCAGGTAAACCTACCCCTTTCTAAGCACGTTCAAGCACGCTCTAAGACCAAATGGTTGAACTTTGCATGTACTCCATACCTGAATCGGCCTTTTGTGATAGGTCGCGTCCGAATGGACCCAAATCCCCATTATATAGCGACCACCACAGCGGTCGCAGGAGCGGCTGCCCTTTCGTCTTGCTCCCCTGCCCAGGCACATGAGCACCCCGCACCGTCCGAAAACACGGCCAAGCTTTTAGCCAAGCCGCTGCGCGGACGACATTATAGCAAAATTGTAGTAAGATTATATCAATGTTATAATCATCTGCGGCCATGCCCTTGTCCAAGCCGCCGCGGTTTAGGGTTTAGGGTTTTGGGTTTCCTGTCTGGGAGCCTGCAAGCCTGCGCCCGCCATGAGCTGCTGGCATCTGAATGGTGTGAGCTCGGCCGCCAGCAGAGGCCCATGTTGGAGGTCAATGGAAAATCTCAGTAAGCACTAAAGACTAAGCTCTCAAACCCTAAACTGCATAAATCTTGCGAGCTTTTTTCCGAAAGATAAAAGTTCAGCACCGCAACACTAAGAAACAGGTCCCTCATGGAATTCTACGTTTGCTGGTCGTTCACCCCACACCGGACGAAACAAGTGAACTGCGTGCCTAACTTGAGCTTAATGCCTAAACTAGGTTTAGGGCTAAGGGAAAAAAGGTGCCGAGTTTAGACTTTTGGGAGTTAGGGTTCAAGATTTAGGCTTTGGGCTTCAGTGTCGAATTGAAGGTTTCAGTTCAAGATTTGGGGTTCAAGCTCAGAGCCGACAGGTTCGCCCAAAACCCCCCAAACCGTAAGCGCTAGGCCCTCAACCCTAAACTCCTAAACTCCTAGAGCCTCAACCCCATACTCTCAACTCCTAAACTTCTACACCCTAAATGCACAAAACCCTGAACCCTAAACTCAGCAACTCAAAAATCTCCTCAGCCCCAGACCCTAAACCCGAAACCTAAAGCCTGAACCCATCCATGAGAGAGGCCCCCTGGCCTCGCTATTGGCTGCAAAGCGCTTGAAGCTCTCCTCGCTTTGGCTCAGCGAGTCTGCTTAGTTTATATTAGGGTTTAGGGTTTGGGGGACCGCAAAAAGTTGGAAACCGGATTGAGGACAAACAGTGCTGGGATTCCCTATACAATACTCTTGAGGGTTGAGGCTATTGGGTTTCCAACTTTTGGGCCTCTAGCCGTGGACGGTTGTTTCAGGTTCGAGTCTCTCTTAGAGTATCAGAGTTTAGCCTTTGGGGCTTTTAGGGTTTAGGGCTCAGGGTTCTAGGGTAGGGCCGCTTTGGCTTGGGAAGTTTACTTAGTACCCCTTATACACTCCCACAACATCCCCAATAACCCATCTGACTAACCTCAGTTCTTCAAGGCTGCCCGTAGGAACGGGAACCCACCAAAAAAAAGAACAACCTACCGCGGAAAAGGAGCCTACGATCTATGGTTTTATAGTACAAGAACTACGTTGGCCTTTGAAGCAAAATACTCGTAAATGAGATCCTCTTAGGTGCGATCAATGAAAATACAAGATGTCCCTGCGGCCTGCCAAGAGCAGCATTCCTTATCTTCAACCGAGTGTCGGCGCCGCCCAAGTTCGAGTGAGTCTTCTTGATTTGCAAGACTGGCCTGGCGCGGTCCGGTACTTGCAGCTGAGGCTCAGGGAAAACCCTTATACCTTAAAACCGCCAAACGCCATATCCCTAAAGCCGGAAACCCTCTGCCCCAAAACCCAAAACCCAAAAGAGGCATAAGGGCTCAATCTCGTAGCATCAGGAACCTGGAAACGTCAACATCGCAAGTCCCACTAACTACCGTACATTCCCAGAGTCTGAACCCGAAAAGCCCGAATCCTGATACCCCAAAGGCATAATACAACTCTAAGGATCATGGAGGCCCGTGGGGGGGGGGATCTTGGAGAGCCTTACTTGTAGGTCGGGGCTGTGTTTGGTAGGTCTGGTTGTGCAGCTTTGGGGTTTTAGAGCCTAGGGCTTAGGGTCTGGGGCTGAGGCTTTAGGGCAGAGAGCTGATTGACAACTGGCAAGCTGATTCCAAAAGGCTCCGTGCCGGAGCAATACCTGCCCCAAGACTTAGACCCTAAGCCCAAACCTCCTGAAGCCCTAAGCCCGGAGTAAAACTGCCAAGCAAACCGAAACAACAACAACCCACCAACCTCCCCACCCCAAACCCTAAACCCGGGCTTCTTCTTGTTGATGTGACCGTCGGCTCCAGCTGAGCCAAACTCGCTTGAGCCGAAGTGCTCCTGCAAGCCATCCATGGCTTTCTTGAGTAAAGGGCTTCCGGTATATGTTTGAGGGTGCAGTGGGTACTTTCCGAAGGCGAGCTGGTTTCAGGGTTTAGGGTTTAGGGTTTCAATAGGGTTTGGGGAGGTCTATTCTCGTAGAGTTATGTTGAATACTCTGAAATTAAGGTTTGTAGTGTTTAAGGTTGACGATTTAGGTCTCGGGGTTTAGGCTTGAGAATACAGACTGCAAAGCCGTATCGCCTTTGTGCCAATGGGGGTCTAGTTAGAATAGGTGGTGCAACCCTGAATATCCTTGTAAAATTCTGCGCACAGGGCTGAACAGAGGGATTCGGGAAGAGCTGGAGCTCAGCACCTTGGGATTACGATTTCAGGTGTAAGACTTGCCGGAGAGAGGTCCTAACAATTGGTAATAATCGTATGCCAAGATACTATCGGCACATGTAAAGATATACATATATGTATGTATATACACACGTATATATATATATATATATAGATAGATACATACATATATATATATATACATATTGGATCATGACATGCCCCAAAGCCCAATTCTAACGGATAAGGCCCCGGTATCCTTACATGTGCTCACAGCACGCAAACCCCCATCGACCCGGCCCTTAACCGAAACACTGTACCGGTCTAGACCCAAAAATCCCAAAAAAAACTAAAACCTCTAAAGCCCCAACCACAAACACTAAACCCTGAACCCCCAAGCTCTAAACACTGAAAACCTCCTCAGAGTTCAGCAGTTGAGGTTGAAACTCTTACGGTCTCTCAAGCTCCCTAAGCCCTAAACCCCGAACCCTAAACCCGGAACCTTGAACGCTTAGTGGTAAGGACCAAGACCGCTAGGCTTTAGGATTTAGGGTAGAAGCCTTTAGGGTTGTGGGCTTTGGGCTTAGGGGGTCAGACGAGGTTAGGGTCTGCGTAGGATTGAAGCCATCCAGCATACATAGAATCCTCTATGTCAATCCTGAACCTTGTTGAATTCAAAGCCCCAAGACCCTCGAAGCCCGACAACTGAATCTCTGTAAAAAGCCTGAATCCCTAAAGCACCAACACCCCACAACGCCAAGCCCCTCATGGAGCCGTTCTGGGAACCTGTAAAGGAATCCTAAACCCCCAAGCCATAAACCCCAATATAGGGGCCTTAAAAATTAGAATAGTGTTTTGGGGCCCATTATACTATAATTATAATAAGGAAGCCCCCCACAAATTTAGTACAGGTAATTTTTTAGGCACCTATATATATTAAACCCCCTAAACTCCTTAAGAGTTCTCCTCATCCGTCAGAACTCGCAGGTCTAGGGCAACCAAAGACTTGGCAATGTTCAGCACGTAGGACTCGCAAGGCGGGGACGCGATTCCTTTAAAGGGTTCTATAAGGATAAGTTCTACGAAAGTTCTACAAGGATTTAATGATTTGGGGTAGAAATTTTCGGGTAAGGCTTTACCGGGGATACCAGTACCACTCTATGAGACCTGGCATCACACCTTTCTTGCGTGCTCGTCAAGGCGGCCGCTAAACTTGCAACCATGATGGTTGCTCCGCTGAACATGTCCTATACCCAAATGACAGAACTTCCGATATCGAGCTGGATTTCGGAGATGAGGGTTTTTTGATCGAGGGCTTGGGTGCAACAGGGCTATATACAATCATCCATCAACAGAATGATGGCTTGCCCCCTACCATGGCAATAACACTACATAAGGTAGCAGAAGGGACTGTCATGGGCAACAAGGTACAAGGCTTGATAATTGAGTAGAATACCCACTTCCGCAAACTACTTATCTAACAGAATCACCATGCATCAGGCATCTTGCACCTGGAAGAAACACAAGATCACCCAGTAGTGACTCAGTAGTGGAAGCAGGAAGCACAGCTCTGGTTCTGCAGCAACGAAGGGGTAACAGAAAGATGCATACTCGACAATCAACAACCGTAATTTGATGCTCATCCCAAGGCACTGCGCTAACACATGTAGGCTGCCTATGCGTAGTCTTAAATGTCACCCAGCACACGACTTCAAGCCAAACCGCTACAGCTCAACGCAAACCAGTGGTCCGAAACCAGTGCCTGGTACTCAGGTTGGCTTGTGATCGGGTTCCTGGGCAGATGTTAAAGCCTTGAGATCAACAGGGTTGAGAGCCTCGGGCTTATATTCCCGTAAACAACACATGCTGAAGGCTCAAAGCTTTGAGTTTTGCGGTCTAGGTCACAAAGCTTCCGGGACATGATGTTGAGATTTTGCGCTTGGGCGACTCAGGAAAGGGGAAGCGTCAACCGGCAGAGATGCGAAGCTCAAGGTTTGCGGGTTCCTATAAGGGCCTCAGCTATCAAAGCCGTTCCACATTAAGGCGCTGCCACCGGCTTTCTGCCGATGGAAGGTTTGAACCCTAAAGGGCTTTCCAACCCACGGCTCTAAATTTCAGTTAACACAAAGGCCTTAATAATCAGAACAGGGTTTGGGCGTACATGAAAGGATGGTTTTCCTGGAACCCTGAGGAATGATGGTACTAAGTATTCCGACCCGTGCGTGAAGATTGCGTGATCATTCATTCTCGTATCTTTTGCCGCACTCCGGTTCGGCAAACCGTTTTCCTGAAGTCGACATCCTTGCATTGCCATCGACATCGACACCATCATCACATGCTTAGGAACTAATCGCGAAACAAATGCCTCAACCCCGACACCCTGAACCCTACCCTGCACCCAGACATTCAGCAACCTTACACCCTGGACCCCTAAACCCAAAGCCCGTAAACCCTATACCCTCCTGGAACGCGAGGGCAGCCCTCAAGGAACCCTTGCAGGAACCCGAAACCAAAACTTGTAAACCCCAAGCCCAATCAGCCATAAATCCTGCGCCCTAAACCTTATAAGCCCTAAACCCTCTAAACTCCAAGCCTGAACCTACAAAACCCTGTAGGCGCTAAAACCCGCAAAGAAAGATCGATCCAAGCGGCCCATAGAGTGATATCCATTCGAGCGCTGGTGGACAGGATGCCCCTTCCACGTCCCTCCACTTGGCCAAGAGGTTCCTGGAAGGGTTTCGGGTTTAGGGACTGGGCTTTGGGGGGGCTTCGAATTTGGGGTTTGGGGGTTTAGGAGTTTCGGAGGATTGGCGTAGGCTTGGAACTTTTCATGAGGGTACTGCACCGCGGCAAAACATGCAGGAGACGGAAAACGAAGTGAGGCTGCAAAACCCTAAACCCTAAACCCTAAACCCTAAACCTTAAACCCTAAACCCAAGAGTATATCCTTCGGGCTTCGCTCTGTCCTTAAGGGCCCCAGGTCCTCGGCCCCAAAGCCCCAAAAAAACCCACCTCAAACCCTGAGCCCTAAACCCCTAAACCCTAAACCCTAAACCCTAAACCCTAAACCCTAAACCCTAAACCCTAAACCGAACCCAACTGAACCCTAACAACCCAACAAAAAGTCGATTCTGCGGATTAGTAAGCCAGGTGGCGCCTTGGCGTTTGGGTTGGGGAAGTCGAACATCTCAAGCACATTCAGTTAATATAGGGGCCTGAATACTTACCTATATTATTTTGAGGCTTCCCTATTGCAAATATAGTACAATGGGCCCCGAAACCCTATTGTAATTATTAAGGCCCCTACATTAGAGGTTTATCGGTTTATGGCTTCGGGGCTTAGGGTTTGGACTTGGGGTGTTGCGAATTCAGGGTTGAGGTCTTAGGGCTCAGGGCTCTAAGGTTGAGAGTCTGTGAATACTTTCTGGGATAGCATTCACTCCCGTCCGAAGCGAGAAGAGTGTCATCCATGGAGGTGCTCAGAATTCTAACTCCATACTCACAGAGATGGCCTCCAGCTCGAAGCATCTAAACCCTATACCCTAAACCCCCCTCCATGGGCGCTCAATGCCTCCTTAAACCCTAAACCCCATTCCATGCCAAGGGTCTTGTGGAGCAGCAAGCTTTTCAAGTGAGTCATCCTGGATGGGGTTAAGAGTCTTGGGATTGGGATGACTATTCTGAGATCAGGCATCTTTCAGGTTCTGGGAAGTTTGGCTGGGATTGCATGCCCAAAGGAACTTGGGAGTTCCCTTAAAGGATCCGGGATGCGCAGCTCTCGCTGTTTACCGCTTACAAAGCCAAAGCCCGAAGTTCAGAATGCTCCAGACGCTAAGCCCCAATCTCGCGTCTCGGGTTCAGGGAAGCCTAAACGGATGAATAGAAGCTGTATGTTGAGCGGTGAATTGTTCTAACTACCGGATGCAAAAGGCAGATGCAAGGCTCGAACTATAAACCGGTCTACCCCCAAGCCTGCACACCTTCCACCCGAAAGCTTCAACCCCGCACTCTCGACTGCCGGGTTCGGGGTTTAGTGCCTAGGGTTTCGGGGGCGAGGCCCCAAACCCTAAATTCTAAACTAAAGTTGGGTCTGTGTCTTGGCTTCGGCGACCCCAACACCCGAACTCTGAAAACGGCCGAATTCTAAGCCCCAAAAGCCCTTGAAAAGAACGAGCCTGCTCCAAAGATCCGGGGGCGGAAGAGCTGACAAACCTCAGAAGCCGGGGTTCAGCGCCACGATGCCGCTTGAAGTTTTTGGAGGTTTTACTGCTGGGGTGGGGGACGGGGGGGGGGGGGGGGAGGGTTAGGGTTGAAAGTGCAGGCCTTCGAATCCGGGGTGTAGGGCTTAAGGGACATGGAATTCAGGAATTTGTAGTTAAGGCTTTGGCGATACAGTTTAGGGTGTAGTTTGAAAGTGTGGAGTTCAGGGCGCAGACGTTAAAAGATCAGGCTCATGGATGTTGCGACTGAGGAGGGTGCATGGAGGTGGCCTCCTTTTTCTTGTCGACGAGCACAGTTCAGTACAATGATCAGTTGCAAAGCATGCGATGCTGAAGCCCTTGCACCCTAGAACCTAAACATGAATTAAAGCATTATCGTGACCCAAAAATGCGGATAACTTGGATTAAGGTTTGGGCCGACGACCGAATGTTCAAAACACAGATAATCTAAGGATAGCCTGTTGCTGTTCAAAGCTGCGGCTTAGGGTTCAGGGTTTAAGTTTCAGGTAGACTCAGGCTAAGGCTCCGTAAACCTGCTGAACTGGAAACGCCTGCACCCTTAACTTTCTCATCAAGGTGAAGAGAGCAGACGGTAACTTTGCTCACGGCTATGAATTACTCAACCCGAAGAAGGCCTGCAACTTGGTTTCCAGCTGCAGTAGCTGGCATCCAGTTTCCATAGGTTTGGCGCGAAAGTGAGCACCTCGAAGCTCAGAGTTCTTCATGTAGGGGCCTTAACTTAAGAATAGCTTTACTGATTATTTGGGGGTGTGGTTGCGTATGCTGATTATAAAGATGATCAGGAGAAACAATCGCTAAGTCTGCTAAGTATTCCGACCACTATATGCAGAGTGCTTCAGGTGTTGAGCGCTTTCTTCTGGCTTGCGATAGCGTTGGCAGGTCTGGAGGCTGGACTGTGGCACAGAACTCGTTCTGGCTCGGGATTTCAAGCTGAGCCAAAGAACCCTCATGACTCCGAATACCTGTCCTCCACAAGTCCAAAGTGTGACCCCCTGTCACATGTCACCCTCAACCCCTCACCCTAGACCCTAAACTCGAAGCTCTGAACAGCTGGACTCTCAACCTCCTACCTGATCCGAAACCCTGAACCCTCCCTCAGCCGCAAGCCCAAACCTTACCCTAAACCCAAACCCCCAAACCTCTTCTCCCCAATCCTAATCCAAGGCCATACCTGGACCGTAGAGAAGCTCTTCTTGTGGTTCCTTCCCACAAACCAAACCCACAACCCTAAACCCTCCTAGGCCACAAGCCCAAAACCCAGGCCACAAGCCCAAAACCCTAAATCCGAAACCCTCCTAAGCCACAAACCCAAAACCTTAACCCTCCTAGGCCACAAGCCCAAAACCCTAAATCCGAAACCCTCCTAAGCCACAAACCCAAAACCCTAAATCCGAAACCCTCCTAAGCCACAAACCCAAAACCCTCAACCCTCCTAGGCCACAAGCCCAAAAACCTAAATCCGAAACCCTCCTAAGCCACAAACCCAAAACCCTAAACCCCACAACCCTAAACCCTCCTAAGCCACAAACCCAAAACCCTAAACCCTCCTAAGCCACAAACCCAAAACCCAAAACCCCACAACCCTCCTAAGCCACAAACCCCAAACCCACAACCCTAAACCCTCCTAAGCCACAAACCCAAAACCCTAAACCCACAACCCAAACCCTCTTAAGCCACAAACCCCAAACCCTCAACCCTCCTAAGCCAAAAACCAAAAACCCTAAACCCCACAACCCTAAACCCTCCTAAGCCACAAACCCAAAACCCTAAACCCGAAACCCTCCTAAGCCACAAACCCAAAACCCTCAACCCTCCTAGGCCACAAGCCCAAAACCCTAAACCCGAAACCCTCCTAAGCCACAAACCCAAAACAGCTCATGAAAGGCGGCTCCGGACCTCGCCCAGTGCCTCGCAGGTCAAAGGCGCGCCGGAGAGGAGGAGGACCTGCCCAGAAACCCAGGGTTTTGAGGTTGCAGGGTTTAGGGTTTAGGGTTTAGGGTTTAGGGTTTCGGGTTTTTAGGGTTTAGGGTTTAGAGTTTTGGGCTTAGGTTTAGGGCTTACGGCTTTTAGGGTTTAGGGTTTAGGGTGTAGGGTGTAGGGTTTAGGTAATATTTAGGTTTTGGGGTTTTAAGTTTAGGGCTGAGGGCAAGACCCCTTGAAGAAGAATCAACAAAACAACTCGTTAAATTATACTGTGCCTCTACTCCAATCCGCCAAATCTATCATCAGCAGTATTTCTTGAAACTTATAGGCCCTTTTGCGGCCAAAAGATTATTACTTTCCTGAATCGGGGCTGTGTTGGAGTCTCTGGATGCCCGGAAAAAAGTGTGATTCGGGACGTGATTAGGTTTGTTTTGTACTGCAACTATTTTGTGGCTCCTGCATTTTTCGACGCATTTGGATCCAGGGAGCTCGTGCTCATGTTCCCGCTTTTGGGCTTTTTGGTGCTGGCGTTCGGGATTTAGGGTGGAAAATATGAAGCTTCCCGTGACTGGTCACTAGGCACGCAGGCCGTTTCCGCTTCCCGGTATCTCTGTGGACAAAGACACCGGCTCTCGTCTGGTTGGAGCTGTTCGGTTGTCCTTCACCCAACCTGTTCCCCACATTGAACCCTCTTACGAAACCTTCGATAGTGCCATATAAAGCACGTACGCAACCTCCATAGTTCCCTAGACAACCTACACGAAACTTTTTAGAAATCAGTTGAACACCTTGAGACATAAACCGCACACAATCCTGGAAAAACCCTTACAAACCCTTCATCAAACCCGAGAAAGAAAGCCCCTTCGCCCTAAACCCTAAAAACCCGCCTAAACTCCAAACCCTAGGGGGCTCCTAGACCTCCTAAAGACCCCCTAAAATCCCCTAACCCCCTAACCCCCTAAACCCCCTAAACACCCCAAACAGCCGAAACGACCTTAAAAACCCTCAACCCTGATAGAAGGAGAGCCCCCAAAACCCCCCGCCTTCAGATTTCCGAAGCCCAAGAGCCCGAGATCTTCGTTAAGGCCCCGGAGTTCGGCGAAGCGGCCGGAGGACAAGTCAGCAGCCTCTTTGGGTTCTATTCGGTTTAGGGCTTTAGAGGTTTAGGGTTTAGGGTTTAGGATTTAGGCTAGGATTCTATGGTAAGGGTTCGGGCTCTATTATGAAAGGCTGCAGTTCTATCGTAACGATTAGGGTTCGATTGTAAGGGTTAGGATTTTCGTGTACGGGTTAGGCTGTAGAGCTTAAGGCTTAATAGTTAGATTTTAGGGTAGATGGCCAGTTTACGGTTCCGGCTTCAGAATTTCGGGCTGGGGGTTTAGAAATTGAAGTCCAGAGTATCGAGCCTGGTGTTCGAGGTTTGGATTTAAGGCTCACGGCTTGGCACTTCGGATTAGGGGTTGAAGCATAGGGGTTCAGAGATTAGAGTGTATGTTGTTCAGGCTTTAGAATGTGGGGTTTAAGGCTTAGGATATTGAGGGTTCTACAACGGTGGGCCACTGCTTAGGGTAACTCTTGGGGTTGGGTTTTTGTTTTTTAGGGTTTAGGGTTTAGGGCTTGGGGCTAAGATGTCGGGTTTAGGATTCAGGGCACAAGCGTTTCTTGATGAAGGGCGTTTAGATGGTTTTTATTGTGCGGGTTTCTCCTTCGAGTCCAAGTATGCAGGGCTCAACAAGGCTTCCTGTCACGGTTCTACATACTTTGAGGGCTATACAAAGGAAAGTATGAGAATTCAAAGGGGAGGCTCCGGGACCTAGTTTGGGGGATCTACAGAGGTGTCTAGTTCGAGGACTACTTAAGGGTTCTTCGTCCAGGGTCCAGAAGGAGGTGCCATAAGGTTTCTTTACGGGCTTAAGGGTTCAGGACTTCAGGGGTGGGATTTGGGATGCTTGGAGGTTTAGGCTTGAGGGGCTCAGGGCTCAAGACTTAGATTCAATGGCCTCGGAAATCTAGAGGCTACCTTAGGGATCAGAAGGGGCTCTGAAGGGGCAACCTCCACTCCAGGGCATTCCGTTGGACGAGCGATCGTCGAGGGCAAGTGCTGCATGATGACAGCGCCCCGTAAGCGGTAACCCTAAATCCCCTGTTGCTATAATCATACTGAATCAGCTGAAGTTGGTCAGGAGGGAGGCCTGAAAAGCTCGTGGCACCACCTCCTGCAAAACCCGGCAGCGGTCATGCGGTGGGACCCACAGAGCGCGCTGAGAGGCACGGCCTCTCCTTCATACACTTGAAAACCCTCGTCGCGTCCAAAGACTTCCGAGTCTCATTGCAATGGTCAGTGGATCTTACTGTGACTATTATTGTCATAAGCATTACTATAATAGTAATATTGTTACTGCGTTACTATTTTATGAGTATTCTTGCTTCCATGCACTGCTTCGACATGACGAGTGCATCGCAATGTCGACCGAGTAGCGGCTACTGCTTCCTCAAACGACCCGGAATCCCAAACTCCAAACCCCAAATTCTGAAATCCGCTAAGTTCACACCGCAAACCCTAAACCCGGAACCACAATCCCCAAACTCTCAATCCTTAACTCGAAGTGGGAGCTATCAGCCTCGTGAGGGCGCTGAGATAGTCTTCTGAGTTCATCTCCCAAATTGGGAGAGCGTCTTCAAATCACAATTTTCGCTCTAGTGCAACGGTCTCTATTGTGAGAACCCTGCTTTTCTGTATAAATTCAAAGGTCATGGACACTCCTTCGTGGCCTGCTGAAAATATACGTTGGTATTCTTCCGCCAACCTAGACAAAGCCAAAGCAAGCCGCCGTTTGTAGTCCTCTCCGCAGGGGCGTCTGACTTACAGGGTGCCTGTTTAGTTACGGCAGAATTGAGCATAATCCTGACGGAAGAATCCTCACGGTAAGTATGACTCACCGTGCAGTTGCAGGAAGCCCGTGCCCCGAATCTCTGGACATGGTCCTCAGCCAGGAAAGGCTCCGAATATATAGTCGCACTCTCGCTATACTTACCATGGGGGTTTGCAGAAGCAAAAGGGTTGGCATTGGAGGTTTGCTTGACTTAAGGCCCAAGGAGCAAGAGCTTTGGGGTTCAGACTTCAAAAAACTGGCATGAGCTGAGGATTTGTAGATGCGGGTTTTGTTGGAGGCTTCCTTGGGTACCCATTCCCAGCCTGCTCATGGAAGTCAGTCCGGGAAGCCTCATGTGCCTCCTCCTGCACAGGTACTGAGGTACTGTAGTGCTTCCTTACGCCCCTAAATGCAAAAAGGATCCCCAGGCAAATGCAGGGCCCAGTGTGTGAAGGCCGTCGGCCTCCGTGGGAAGGGAACGTGATGGAAACTTCCCGCAGGATATCCTAAACATTTACACATCTCCAGATGTTTCTTCTTCTCTTGGAGGAACACTGAAAACAGCTTTAAGTCCTCAAGCCCAAACTCCTGATGCTGGAACAGATGCCTTACACCGTAGGGCCTTGCACCCCAAGAACCCCAATGCTCAAATGCACTCGAAGGCTTACAATCCTTACGTTTGCCCTAGACCCCTGTGGTTCGGGACCCTTGGAGCTAACTTCGGGACTTTGGGTCTGGGCTTCACATCCAGGCCTACAGAATCAAGTCAGGGTTCGGGGCTTTCGGGTGTAAGGGGTTGAGGGTTTTGCCAGGGTTTGGAGCTTTATGTTTACGGAGTTTAGGGTTTAAGGGTTTCGGGCTTGAGGGCTCAGGGTTTAGGGTTCAAGGCTCAAGGATACGATTCCCTTCTGCAGTTCTAGCCGAAGATCAGAATCTGTGGAGGATTCCAGATTGCCTGCGCCAGAACTCAACTCTTGCGGATATTGGGGCAGAGATCAGGACAAAAGAAGTTCCGAAAAGGCCGAACGCAAACCCACAATTAAAGAAGTCGCCGTGCACAACAAAAGACTCAAAGTCACATACGCCATTCCGTGTCCAAACTCTGTATAACACTACCAAAACGAACCTGAACTGCAACCCTCCAAGGCCTACGAAAACCTGTAGGCTCTTCCATCCAGAACCCGCACACCGAAAACCCGGATGCTCACGGCTCGCAGTCCCAGACCGCCCCGATCCTCCTTGTCTTTGACCCTGGTAGACGAGGTCGCAGAGGACATGAGCATCCGGAGAGAAGCCGCAAACCCAACTGCAGGGCTCCTTACCGCCCTCAACACTGCTCTTCTCAACGTGTTCTGTCTCAATTCTGCTGTGCTTGCTGCTGATGTGCATATGATCACGATTCTTCGTATTCGTGTTGTGACGAGCAGAGTCACCGCGAGCAACAGGAGCAGTAGGAGAAGGAGTAGTAGTCGTCGTCGTGGTGGCAGTGGTAGCAGTGGTAGTAGCTGCAGCAGCAGCAGTGGCAGTAGCAGCAGCAGTAGCAATAGCAGCAGCACCAGCAGCAGCAGCAGTAGCAGTAGCAGTAGTAGGAGTAGGAGTAGAAGTCGTAAACATAGTCGTAGTCGTAGTAGTAGTTGTGGTTTCGCAGTAGTAGATATACTAGTAGTAGTAGTAGTAGTAGTAGTAGTAGCAGCAGCAGCAGCAGCAGCAGGAGTAGAGGTAGCAGTAGTAGTAGTTGTGGTAGTAGTAGTAGTAGTAGTAGTAGTAGTAGTCGTCGTAGTCGTAGTCGTAGTATTAG
>CAJNDV010031106.1:7564-34461 GCA_905221635.1 Symbiodinium sp. CCMP2456 | reverse complement strand
CTTCTAGTTCTACTTCTACTTCTACTACTACTGCTACTTCTACTTCTACTTCTACTATGACTTAGGTTTGCGACCACCGGTCGGGATCCGGAGCGCACGCCCATGTGACTCAGCAAAAGTTCTGAGAGCTGAATGTAGTGTAGGGGCCTTATTAATTACCAATACTATTGGGGGGGCTCCTTATTCTAATTGTTATAGTAGAAGTATAACAAAACCCTAAACCCTATTCTAAAAAAAAAGGCCCCTACATTAGTCGTCAGGGTCCAGGGTTAAGGCACCCTACAGCAAACCCCAGAAAGTTGGAACATTGGTTTAGGATGATCTGTGCTAGGATCCCTTATACTTTACTTTAACGGCCCGAGGAATATGATGTTCCAACTTTATGGCTTCCACTAGATGGATCTATAAATTATAGCCATAACCAAAGCCCTAACCGTAAGTGTCCAAGTACCTACTAAGCATCTACTCACCGAGATGCAGACCCACCCTAAACCCTAAGCCCACATACAAAACGCGGCTGCCTCCGTGGGACCCCTAGTAACTCGGCGTCGTAAGCAGCACCTTTAGGATTTAGGGTTCACAGAGTAGCTATCGTCATTCTAGTAGTTATAGTAATCATAGTAACCATAGTAATTATAAATGGCCAAAGAACTCCGCTTGACGGAATGGAGGGTTTAAGGCCTGTAGTTTGGACGATGCTGTTGAGGAACTATCGGTTTCTTTTGAGATTCTTAGCCCTTTTCAAAGGGCCCTTAAAGAAAGATATGAAGTCCTCATATCGTCTCAGTCTAATTCCCCAATCCAAAAGCAGCACTAGATTCGCAGCCCTCGTCCTCTGAGCCGGACCAACCCTACACCCAAAACCGTCTAGGCTTTAGTCTAGGACATTTTCAGGTGGGTAGTTGCCGATATAGGAGCCTTCTAGAAAGTCTATATACCTTATAGAAGCCTTATGGAAGCCCTATATACTATATACCCTAAACTCCCCGCCTGTAGCTTCCTTTAGTTTAGGGTAATTGCAACCTGTCAGAGGAAGACCCAGGGACCCAGAAGCCTAAAGCCCTAAAACTCCTTAGGGTTTAGGGTTTAGGGTTTAGGGTTTAGGGTAAAAGCACAGGGTCTTCAAGCCCTTCCCAACACCCTGTAGTTAGGGAGCTATACCTGAAAGCATGCCGTGGACCCTACGATGATGTAAGGTACATTCTCCTAAACCCTAAACCCCTAAAACCTAAACTCCTAAATCCCTGAACGCCAAACCCCTAAACCCTAAACCCCCAAACACTAAACCCCAAAACCCTAAACCCTAAACCTTAAACCCCCAAGCCCCAAAATCCTTAAACCCTAAACCCGAAACCTTTAAACCCTGAGCCTTAAAAGCCGGGATTTTTGAAGGTCTGGGTCCGGACGCCCCAAAGCCTGAAAGCTACTATTGATGATAGAAATCCTGCAGCAGCTTAAGAAACCTTAGGGTTTAGGGTTTAGGGATTAGGGTCTAGGGTTTTGGGATTAGGGATTAGGGTTTAGGGTTTAGGGATTAGGGTCTAGGGTTTAGGGTTTAGGGTTTAGGGTTTAGGGTTTAGGGTTTAGGGTTTAGGGATTAGGGTTTTAGGGTTTAGGAATTAGGGATTAGGGATTAGGGTTTAGGGATTAGGGCTTAGGGATTATATAGGGTTTAGGGTTTAGGAATTAGGGATTAGGGATTTGGGGTTAGGGATTAGGGTTTAGGGATTAGGGTTTAGGGATTATATAGGGTTTAGGGTTTAGGCATTACCTTTTAGGATCCTAAAGTACAGGAATTTTGGTATATTCCGTATTATGGGCAATGCAGGATTTATATCATCAGCCGTATGAGCATGAATCTCAGGATTTTAGGAGGGACTCATAATAGGGACCCTTAATCCCATTACCTGAAATAACCATGTATAGTCCTTATATACCCCTTATATAACCAGGTAGTCTCCATATTAACCCCAATAACCTACAAGGGTCCCTATTAAGGGTCCCTCCTAAAGCCCTTAGAATGAAATGCCCTGAACCCTCAACACCCCCAGCTCAGGCAGTGGACTTCAGGCGCGATCTCCTGCTTTGTACGGTTTAGGGTTTAGGCTTTAGGGGTTTAGGGTTTAGGGTTTAGGGTTTAGGGTTTAGGGTTTAGGGTTTAGGGTTTAGGCTTTAGGCCTTAGGGTTTATTTCGGGTTTAGCTTTGTATTCCTGGTTTAGGGTTCAGGGGTCTAGAGAGGTCAACCTCAATTGGAGTTAGAAAAGCTTCGCTAGCATTTTCAGGTGGAGCTTCTGTATCAGAACTGTAGTCATACTGCCCCCTTGTGCTTCAAATTACAAGCTCTAAACTGCCGAGAGCGCCGCTGACCATTTGCATGGGCGCTCCAGGCTCCGACCGAGGTCGTTGGTGGAGTGTCCCGTCGGAACGGTGAGGGAGGGTGAAGCCTCCCGGTATACCAGGCCTGTAGTGACGCCGCCCCAATAATGACTCCTCTGCCGCCAGGCGGTAAAGATAGACAAACCCTAAACCCTAAACCCCAAACCCTAAACCCTAAACCCTAAACCCTAAACCCTAAACCCTAAACCAACCCAAACCCTGCGCCATTGAAGGGACTTCGGTCTGACGGGGCGGGGGTTTTCAGGGGCCCGCTGCGGGCGCCCCATTTTCCGGAAAAAGGCTCCAGAGGCCCGGCACAGCCCGCCAGGACCCGACACCAATCCATCTCAGCTGTGGCTTGCTGAGAAACGTGGTCATTCATGTGTCGATCTGCGAAGGGATACCGAGAGAAAGAAAGCCCCCTTAGGGGGGTTTGGGACCCTAAACCCTAAACCCTAAACCCTAAACCCTAAACCCTAATTCACAGCAGTTGGGGCGAGACTACAAGCTGACGCCAGCGCCCCCAAAATAAGCGAGCGCGTCCCCATCCCTAAAGAAGCCCACGCATCCGCCGCGTGCACACGGTATACGCGCCCAACACCCTCAACCCTAAGCCCTACACCCTTAAACCCTAACCCTTACACCCTTAAACCGTAAACCCTAAACCCAAAACCCAAAACCTCTAAACCCTTCAAGCCTAGACCCTAAGCCCCAAGCCCTACGCCCTTAACCCTAAACCCTAAACCCTTAACCCTTAAACCCTTAAACCCGAAACCTTAGGCGGTGGACCCTAAGCCCTAAACCCTTAAACACTTAAACCCATAAGCCCTAAACCCTAAACCCTAAACCCTAAACCCTAAACCCTAAACCCTAAGCCCTAAAGGCCGGAAGCACCCCAAGTTCCAGCTTCCTGGAGGTCCACAGGCCGGCTTCTCCAGCAATGCCAGCACCTGGCTCCCAGATCCCTGCCTAATATAGGGGCTGTACTAAATTACTGTAATAATTACCGCTAATTTAGGGGTTTAGGGTTTAGGGTTTAGGGGGCTTTACTAAATTACATATACTATTTTGGGGGGGTCCTTATTATAAAGATAGTATAATGGGCCCCCAAAGCCCCTATTCTAATTGTTAAGGCCCCTACATTAGAAGTCCACGGGCGGTTTAGGGCCTTTCATGGTGTAAGGCCACGGTTTAGGGCTTAGGGTTTGGATTTGCTCAGAAATCCATCTGTGAAGCGGCCTCCAGTAATGTTTCTCTACAGAGATTCCCGTAAGGATTGGTAGTTGTAGAGCATTTCTGAGCTATCTTACCAACACTTTTCTTCCAAACCCTAAACCCTAAGCCTTAACTCTAAATCCTAAGCCCTAGACCAAAGCCTTAGACCGAACGTCCTACAGCCTTCAACTCTCGACCCCTACCCAGGGATCTCACCATTTTGCCGAAGGAATATACTTGAAATTAAGGGAGGGGGTTGTTGGTGTGGGTTTTATGATTTATGCAAAATCTCCTCATGAAAAGGTTTTGGGCATCGGAATTGGCTAACCCTAAACCCTTAACCCGGCAGAGCTCATTTTGTGCAGCTTGGGTTTTCTGTGGGCCAAAGACCAGACAAAGAAGGCTTTCCAGGCTCAACCCGAGCACCGACGCCGAATCCCCAGCCCTGGTACCCAACCCTAATTGTATCTCTTAAAAGAGATTGAACATGCAAGAAATCATAGTCAGGAACCCTTTCAAGTATAGGTCGTTGGGGCTACAGGTAAGCCTCAAGTCTTAAACCGTAAAGCTCAGGCCCTAAAGCCCGAAAGCCCCAATCTAACCGAGAGCCAAAGGAGCGACGTAAAGGTGGGAAGAGTCATTTGAGGGTTTATGGATTTCGGGGATTCAGGATTTAGGGTTGGCTTTAGGAATGTCGCTGATTAGAGGACAAGGATATCGACTCGCCAGCCGACATCGATGGGGTCAGGATGGGAGACCAGAGAGCGCCTTGGATGTTTGGCCTGTCCTTGAGCTATCCGAACCAAGTACGAAGACGGCGGCTCCGATGATCCGTTGGGGAGCCCGCTCGTCAGGGGCACCGGACGCACCGGAAGCACCGGACCGCTCGCGGTCGCCAAAGAGGCCACAGTTGACAGAAGTTTGAGCCCTAAACCCCAAACCCTAAACCCTGTTTGAAGACAAGGAGATCCTTGCCTTATTGGGTTTCGTAAACTCTAGACCCTGAACTTCCCTAAACCGTATACCTTAAACCTAAACCCTAGCCTTAGCCGCAAAGACAGGGCCTAGGACTTGTTCAATACTCAACCCGGTTCTTGCGACTGCAATTTAGGGATTCGTTACATTAGTCGTTCTACCTGGGCGGCCGCTATACCGAGGTGACTGTTATTTAGGAATGACTCAAGGGGTCCATATGGTTACCCGTAAACCCGAAACCCTAAACCCTAAGCCCTTCAACCCTAAACTCTATAAACCCTAAACCCGAAACATCCCGAAACCCTATAAACCCTCGCATAAGAGATCTATAGGGATCCTGTCGATGCGGGGCCTATTCGAGCCCCTCGCTTGATTTGACTTCGCAACCGGGTGCTTCAATATAGGAGCCTTAATAATTAAACTAGGGCGTTGCGGCTTATTCTACTATGATTATAGTAAGGATCCCCCCCCAAAAAAAATAGTATTGGTACTCATTTACGCCCCTACATTAGATTGCGTGATGGGTTTAGGGTTTTGGGTTGAAGGGGGTCAGGGTTTAGATGGCTGCGCCTTCGCAGTTTTGCTTTCGGGTTTGGGGTTTAAATTTAGTTCAGGCATTCGGGGATTATCGGGGCGTATCGGGTTTAGGGCTAGTAGATTAACCCTAAAGGCCCTACACCTTAGCAATATAGGTTTAGGGTTTAGAGTTTAGGGTTTAGGGTTTAGGGTTTAGGGCTTAAATCCTACCCTTGCAATGATGCCAAGGTCAACCCTGATCACACGACGGTGAATGTCGAGACAGAGACTTGCCATATTAATTTGTAAAGGTTCTGTTTAAGTTATTAAGGGATCTTTAAGTCTTTAAGGGTCAATCTAACTGCAGAAGCATAACATGGCCCCCAAACCCCATTCTAACCACCATTATACAAGGTGCCTGTATTACAGCTTGCTGGAGAAGCATCGTGTTACGTGAAAAGATTGGTAGAATTGGGGGTTCAGGATTTCAGTGTTTGGGGCATAGGGCTTAGGGGCTTGGGGGTTTTGGGGTTTAGGGTTTAGGGTTTAGGTCTTGAGACGAGACCTGCTTGATGGGTCGTTTCAGATTTCACCTGCAGCGGCTGCGCTGGGTACAGCTCGTTCCTGACTTGTTCAAGCCTTGTCCTCATCAAGGAGTGTGCTTTCTAGCCCAACCGGCCCAAGCCCTAAACCGTAAATCCAGAACCTTGACCCTAAACTTCCGCGAAACCTACATTCCCTGCACCCTGACACAGCCTGACACCCTACGCCTCGAAGAAACCCTGAAACATGAAAGCTAGACTAACGACGAAGATGATTTCTCAGTGTTGCTTGTTGTAGCTAAACCCTAAACCCTAAACCCTAAAAAGATGCCGTTCTACTTATTGAGTGATGCAGGCTCCTCCCTAAACCCTAAACCCGAAACCCCACTTAAATCCTAAACCCTAAACCCGAGACCCCACTTAAATCCTAAACCCTAAACCCGAAATCCCGCTTAAATCCTAAACCCTAAACCCGAAATCCCACTTAAACCCTAAACCCTACACCCTCACATCCGTGTCCTTCCCTCTTGGTCGCTGCCAGGAGTCGAAGGACCCTACATCACCTCTCGAGATCATGAAAGCCACGTTGCCTGGCAACGCAGTTTAGGCTTTAGGTGGGGTTTCGGGTTTAGGGTTTTAGCCCAGACCATATGCTTTAAGGTATATATTCCTTATAAGAGATGTTGGAAGGTCTGGGAGTTTCTGCGTTAAAGAACTTTTAGAGGGCTTATAGTTTATAGGGCCATGCGGGACAAACTTGAAATTGCTATACCAGAGTAGCGCATGTTATTTATGACATGTCCCTGCTATGTGGTGGCCTGAGTGCATGCCCTAAACTTCCGTAAAGCCGTCTGGAACTCTGGCAGCCCTATAAGTCAGCTGGTTCACTATACGTTGCATACACATGTGTCCGTACGTAGGAGGGTTGCATTAAGCTCCTTAGCACTAACTCTGTAAAGCCTCTCTAGCACTGCACAGAAGGCGCTTACAAAGCAAGAGCTGCATTGCTGGTAATCTCCTCAGGCTTTAGATCTGGGTTCCAGAGCTTGGGGGTGTGTGGTAAGCATAGTACCCTCATAAACCGCAGCATACGATCTGAGAACAGCGCATCATTCAAAGTGTGATGAGACTTTGTGAGCCGGTTGAGGCTGGTATGACGAAAATGGAGCTGGCCTGCCTACGACCCTAGTAAAGCAACCTACGTTCTAGTAGACATAACAATCTTTGTTAAAGTTTAGTAATCTAGTATTACTATCCCCGTATCGTTCGTATAGATGGTCATTATGAGTCATTATGCTAACTGTCCCCCACAACCCTTTTCTACTTACTACATTCGGGAGACCGGTACTGGAGATATCCCAAATCTCAGCTAATGGTTGCAGGTTAGGGTTTAAGGTTTAGTTCAGGGTTTAGGCTTTCAGGTTCAGGGTTTAAAGGCTTGTGGACGGCTTCGTGGCTTGTCTTTCATAATATAGGGGCCTTAAAAAGTAGACTGGGGTTTGGGGGCCCATGATACTACAATGATAATAAGGAACCCCAACATAGTATTGGTAATGTGTTCGACCACTACATTACTTCAGACTGTTTTAGGGTTTAGTGTTTCGGGCTTGGGGTTAAGGGGTTAAGGATCGATTTGATCTTCCCCAAAGCGTCGTCAGTACTTGTATAATGGAATGTAGGAAGTCCATATTAGGAACACATAGTATGATTTGGGATAGTATCCCTAAACTCTACACCCTAAACCCTAAAACCCTAAACCGTTAACCCTAAACCCTACAACCCTAAACCCCCGTAGCAGCACCTAGGACCCTATTGGTTCGGATTTTGTGGCCGATGCTGTGTCGGGGTTTGGACCCTCGTTTTTACGGTTTTCAGGGTTTAGGCCTTGAGGGGTTTGGGGTTATATAAATAAGCCCTTTTTATGGCTTTTAGGGTTTAGGCCTTGTGGGGTTTGAGGTTATATAAGCTCTATATCCCTAAACCCTTTGAGCTTTCGGTTTGGGGGGTTTGGGAGTGCTTTGAGGCTGGCATTCCGCAAGAGCCAATCCAACCTCGCGCTCCTTGGCTTCAGCATGGACCCAGACCACCGGGAGGATCCAAAAATAGCCTATAAAGTACCCCTTAGTAGTTGGGGTCCCAGATTAGGGGATCTATTTTTTAGATCCTCCCGGTGGTGGGGGGAACAGGTTTACTTGGAGGATCATGGGACTTAGTACATAAGGTTCTAAGTCCTTTAACTGGGGTTATAAGTATAGTTACCTTAGTTATAACCCTACTTACTAAGTCCCATGATCCTTTAGGCAGGGCTTCGGGGCACCCAGGGACTCCAAAAGCCCTTACTGACGAGTTAGGATTGGGTTCGGTGGGGTGTTGGACGGTTTGATAGGGGTTTCATTTGGTTTTCAGGGCCCTTGACTAATATTTCTACATTAATCATATGCCTACTCCTACTATCCCGAAACCTTGTATTGGGGCTCCTATTATTTTTGACGAGAGTCTCCAGGGAGAGTGTTGAGGACTTCAGGGTGGGGGTTTAGGGCTTCAGGGTATAGGGCTGTAGGGGGGGGGGGGGTTTAGGGCTTAAAGGTATAGGGCTCTCGGGTGTCGGGGTTTGGGGTTTACAGGAGTTGGAAGAATAAGGCAGTAACATGTTTTTAACTAATTACTTTTCGTGTACTTCAAGATTAAGGCCCCTATACTACAGGGTGTTATAAGGCCTTATTCCGGTGTCCAAACTGGCTTCTTTAAGGCTTGCATAAGGCTTCTAGAACGGTTGAGGGTTTAAGGTTCAGGCTTGAGTTCTTGTAGCGTTTCAGGGTTTATGGCTTTACAGGAAAGGGTTAGAGGTTTGGGTTCATCGAAATTCTGAACCCTGGAGTCGTTTAGCTGTCAAGGCACCGGCGGACCCTTTACATAAGTTGTAATTATGTAAGTAAACCCCAAAGCGTAATACATCGTAGTGCTGAAGAAGTTAAGACTGCAAGTAGAGGTCCATACAGAAGCCCGGCAAATCCGTATCTTGATTCTTTTTAAGGCCCCTATGCCACTCCTAAGTCCTAAGTAAGTCCCAATTTTAATGTTGGGGGGTTCAGGCTTACGGGTGCCAGGGTCTAGGGTAGAGGGGTCTGCGGGGTGGGGTTCGGGCTTTGTGGTTTTGTGGCTCGGCTGTGTCGTCTAGAACTCTTCTGAGGAAACATTATGCATAGGAACCCCTAAGCCCTAAACTCTAAACCCCTAAACCCCTAAACCCGAAACCCTAAACCCCTAAGCCCTAAACCCTAAACCCTTCTATAGAACCTTGTTCCGAGCCCGTACATAGAGCCCTCATAAAGTGAATATGTCAGCGCGGCGTGTCCTCCCAAGCTTTAGCTTTCCCTTCGTCAACGGTTGCTGCTGTGCATTTCTTTCTACTGTTTCGGGTCACGCTACCCAGAGGCCCCATTGTAGTTCCTTTTTGGGATTACCTTATAGGATTCTATATATGAGCCCTCAAAAGGAATTACTTTAGGGCCTATGGGTATACTCCACCTCAGTACTTATAGTTCAGTAGTTTCCTGCTCAGCTTTGACACTAAACTTCGCAAAGCCCGCCGAAGGTTGGGACGCATCACGCAGGTGCCAGGTGCGAGAGCCCGTGCAATTAGCAGCTAGAATCTTGTAGTGTGTAGGGTATAGGCTTGCAGCTGCGAGTTTGCGTGTAGGGCCTCGTTGATTCTGTTTAGGGCTGTTCCTTCATGCCGGGGATAGAGGTAATGGTGTTTGAACCCTTAGAAGCCGTGTTACCTGGGAAGCTAGTGTGGTATCTAACCACACCCAAAAGCCTCCATAACTGGTAAACAGTCTCGAACTTCATCCCCCCCAGGCCTTAATGATGTGGGTCTTTAAAAACCTGAGGGCTTCGGGTTTAGGGTTTAGGTTAATAATAGGGGCCGAAACAATTACTGATACTGTTTTGTGGGTTCTTCAGTACAAATATAGTATAATGGGCCCCGAAACCCTATTCTAACTATTAAGGCCACTACAATAGGCCCTGAGCCCTGAACTCGAAACCCCTTCAGACATCTCGGGCGACCTTTTTGACGATCTCATCGTCGTGAAGTACCTCATGGGAGCATCTGCGTCTTGCCCTTTTACTCCTTAAGTCTCTCGTAGGATATTTCTTATACTCCACGAATATTCGTAGGATAATTCTATCGCATTTGATGTTTCAAGGCATAGGCCTGGGTCTAAGTTACTATAGTAGGATTTAGGCTTGCAGGTTTGGTTTGAGGTTTTAGGGCTTTGGGGTCTTAGGGCTGGGGGTGCAGAGAAGTTTAGGCTTTTCGGGTTGCAGATGTTAGTTTGAGTTATGTTTTTTTTTGGTCTAGGTTTAGGGGACGTGCTGGACCATGGCACCGATGAAGATGCGGGAGTTCTCAGACCCAGACGGTCCATATATGCTACTAGTATGGAATTAGGTCCCAAAGGACTATACTAATAATGGTTTGGGGGATGGACTCTTTCGGAAACACACTTTGATCAGGGCAAACTCCTAAACCCACCACCTTAGCCTTAAACCCCAATTCCTAAACCTCAAACCGAAAACCCTGAGCCCAAAACCCTAAACGCCTAACTAAACTCCTTAAAACCTAAACTCGTAAACCTTATAAACCCGAAATCCTGACCAGGGTCTTGGAATGTGGGTTTCAGGGATGACATTTAACCCAGCAGTTTCGGGTTTAGGGGCCTAGTGTTTAGGAGTTTAGGCTTTAGGGTTTGGAGTTTAGGATTGCAGGAGTTTGGGATTTAGGGTTTAGGCCTGACAAACATGAAAACCAACAAGCTTTAAACCACAACACCTTCATCATGAAGCCCTGACAGATCCTATGAAGCTGAAAACGAGGGTTTAGGGTTTTTGGGTTCAGGCTTTAGGGTTTAGGGTTTATAGGCTTTAGGGCAGTGTGTCCAGGTCTCTGCCACTGTGGCGAACTGGAACACGCGCCTCGGGCTGCTCGGGAAGTTCGGTCGCTGCAACTTGCGTAGATCATGTCCGAGACGGTCATGTTTATAGGGTTTGCAGGGGGTTTAGGGTTTAGGAGTTTAGGAGTTTAGGAGTTTAGGGGTTTAGGGGTTTAGGGTTTAGTTGTTTTGGGGGGTTTAGGGTTTAGGGTAGTTCTCTAAATTAGGGCCCCTTTTAGGTCCCCAATATAGTACGGCACCCTTATAAAAAAGGACCCTAAAAGGGATCCTAATTTTGAGAACTATCCGTGTCGAAGACTGTAATATTTATAGGGTTTGCATGGGGTTTAGGGTTCAGACCTTAGGGGTTTAGGGTTTAGGGTTTAGGGTTTAGGGTTTAGGGTTTAGGGTTTAGGGTTTAGGGTTTAGGGTTTAGGGTTTAGGGTTTAGGGTTTAGGGATGAGGGTTTTAGGGGTAGCTTGACGTGTGCGGTATGAGCAAAGGACCATGAGCGTCATAGCATTGAGTGTATAGGTTTCTTACGAAATCAAGCGAAGAAGATATGAAGATCTGTTGAGGAAGGATAGGTAGGGTGTTGCTCCGTTTCAGGGCTGTGGGTTTTGGAAAATTCTCCTAGTCTTCATTTGTGGGTTTCCTTTGATCTCTGCCGGTCCTACGGGTCCTACGGCTGATGATTTAAATCCTGTATTACCCATATTAAAAAATATATACCATAATTCCCAGAGTTTAGGGTCCTTAAGGTCATGCAGGATTTACATCCGTAGGAGCCCAAACAAGATGCCCTTGCGGGCCCATGAGGATCCCTAGAAGGTTCCGTATAGGACTTGCATGATGGAGTGCTTTCGGAAGTGACTGTGGGCTTTGCTATCATAGCTTTTTGTGTAGCATCTTTCTGCACCCCAGTACAGGCTTAATGCAGCACTCTGCCAAGGACCCTAATCCCTAAACCTGAGGACTAAACCGTAAACCCAACAACCCTAAACCCTAAACCCTAGGACCCTCAACCGTAAACCCTAAACCCTAAACCGCACCAAAGCTTTATGGCGTTTGTGTTCTTCCGACGTTAGGCTCCGAATAAGTGAGAGTCGAACCTGCAGCCACTGACCTGCCCTACATGGAACCGGAACCCTAAACCCTAAACCCTGAACCTTAAACCGGGAACCCGAAACCCTAGACCCTGAAAGGCCCCGTAGTTATTGCATTCAGAGTTCTTTAAAGCCTTAGACTCTTGATTCTGGCTAGATCAACTTCCTTACATGTTGCATTTAGCTTAGTCACTTTAGAGTTTAGGGTTTAGGGTTCAGCGTTCAGGGATCTGTCTTGTTTAGACATTCGACTTCCCGATTGGGTAGACATACAGACGAAAAGATAACATTCATTGGCGGGTTGTGGAACCCTGTCTGTGTTCCTTAAGCAGGCCACTCTGCCCTAACCCCTGAACCCGAAACCTTAAACCCTAAACCTCAAACCCTAACCCCCTAACCCTAAACCCTAGCTCCTAAACCCTAACCCCTAAGCCCTAAACCCTAAACCCCAAACCCTAAACCTTAAGCCAGAGCCAACTAGCGGTCTGATCCCCTACTCATCCGCTGGCCTCATCCCCTATATTCTAACTGTCAAGGTCCCTAGTAGGGCCCGAATCGCCCGACAGCGGAGCTGTTAGGAAAATCGTAGTGCCCCAGCACCCACTCTTGGGTGCGCCTTTGCCACGCCCTCACCCGGCTGGCACAGACGGCTGCGAGCTCGACGCTCTAAGGGACGTCTACACCTTCGCCGTGGCGAATTTCCTGCCCCGCGACAGCGCTGGCTTCTGACTGTGCATCACAGCACGTGTCCATCTCTTCGAGCCCGACCTCTGTTAGGAGCCCGCATGGGCAAGAACAAGAGCCGTGCTGATACACGACCATGGCGTCAACAGAGCTATGGCGGAGATGGTCACTACCACGGTGGTGGAAGCTGGTCTTTGTGGTCAGGTGCTTGGAAGCAATCGCCGCGAGGCCGCACGAAGGAGGGTGCCCAGGCCTTCCCTGCATACGATGCAGGATGGAGACAGTCTGCAGAGATTATGACTGTCTCGGAACCGGCCACGCACCCAGCTCCGCCGACTGGTGGCATAGTCAAGGACGTGCAGCATGCAGTGAACTCCGCTCGGAAGTTGGAGGGCCGGCTCCAGAAGCTGCAGAGGGAAACACTGCAGCGTGGACAGGCCTGGGACGCGTGGGTACTGAAGATGAGGGAACAGTACGCCAAAGAGCTCGAGCGGTACAAGACGGAGCAGAGCCGCCTCTCAGCCGAGATCCGAGAACTCGAAACACAGACACAAGCGGCTTACCAGCTAGTTCAGGAGGCTGCCCTGCTGCAGAAACCGGCTCCCGCTCCCCCGCCGCCCTTGGAATGGGAAACTGCGATGGAAGTAGACGACCTGACAGAGGAACAGTGCCGCGCCGAACTTGCGCGGATGCTGCAGAAGGTGCCTCAGCACATGGCTGCAGTCACTCCGCCCAGAGGCACGGGAGCCCCACCTCACACTCCTCCGCGTTCTACTCCCTCACCGGCTACTACCAGTACTTTTGTTCCGGCCATGGATGTGTACCCCGCGCCATCGCCTGCGCCGACCGATGGCGCCCTCACGGGGACTGTGCGTGTGCCGCCTGGTCTTGTGGATCCTCGGGTCCCCGTTGCCCATTCAGAGCTCTCAGTTGGACAGAGTTCCCTTGCCTGCAAGCTCTCTGGAAAGCGACGATCCCTACGAAATGCTCTTGCCCCTTTCGGCACTGGCAGGCCCTTAGGTCCATCCGAGGATGTTCCAGTCGTTCCCGATGCTCCCACCTCAGGCGAGGCTCCGGTTGCAATCGACCCAGGTGGGGTACTTCTGGACGACGACGCCGACGAGCTTTCGCAGACGGATCGATCGCCAGGTTTTGGCCGCCTCGAATGAGCGGACTTCAATTCTGGAGGCTTCTGCCGACGAACTTCGGCATCTGTGGCGATCCCCTAGTGGGCCCGGTCTTATTCAGAGAATCGCTGCTTATGGTGGTGCAGCTTATTCTCTGGTTTGACCTGTTGCCTGTTGGGTGGATTACCCACACTTGCTGGAGTCCTGAGGCAGAGCCTTCTCTTCCTGAGCCTGCTGAGTCTTTGTGCGTTTCACTCAGCTTCGGGTCCTATTGCGTCGTTTTATCTCGAGGTCTGTATAGTTTTTCGGCCCTCGTTTCCTCGCGCTCTGTCGTTGGACTACCGTCTGGATTTGGCGGTTTGTTCAAATTGCGGTTCCTGTCATTTTTGGACTTCCTTTGCAGCAGGTTATTCACCCATCTTCCCTTGGGGTTTAGGCCCACTCCTCTTCAGGGTACCCGTGTACGCGCGCTTTGGGTTTTACACCCCAGCCGCCGTGTTCATCCATGCTTCTCCCCTCTGGCGCCTAATAGGTGTATCGGTGGCTCTGGGACACCAGCCAAGGGAGCTTGCATTTCCAACCTGGCCTTCCCCTTAGGGTTTAGGTTCCCTCTCCGTAAGGGTACCCGTGCGTATGGGCCGTGGGTCTTACAGCCCACCTGCAGTATTTTGCCTTCCATGTCCGGGGTCTTGAGTGCCAAACAGCTGTATCGGTGGCTCAGGGACAGCGACTCAACCCCGAGGTGCTTACATGACCAAGTTCGGCTTCCTGACATGTGGTATGCCCCTGCCTTTCCCCTAGGGTTTAGGCCTTTTCCTGTTAGGGGTACCCGTGTCTGCAAGGAGAGGGTCCTTTTGCCCTCATTGGCTTCTTTTGCATCTGGTCTGCCCTTACCCGTGGTTCTGAGCCGGGGGGTCTCTTCTCCTCGACTCTGTGGGTCCGATCATATACTGCCGTGCGGGGTCATGAGTGCCAAACAGCTGTATCGGTGGCTCTGGGACAGCGACTTAACCCCGGCACGTACCGACGACTCGATGCCCTGCTCCTGCTCAGGCTCGGTGGCTTCCTCCTTGGCCTCTGTCCTTGGTTCTTTTGCGGAGCTTCTCATTCCTTTCGCCAGAACCTTTGCCTTACTCCTTTTTCTGGCTCTCCTCCGTCTCCTTTGGAGTGCGCTTCGTGGTCACCGACCGCCAGGCCCTGTGTGCTCCCTTGCTTCCTCTCTTGGTTGTGCGCTACTGGGTCCTGCAGTTTTGTCATGGACGCCTTGGAGGGACCGCAAGGGCCGCGTTGCCAAGGTACAAGGTAGACGCTCTGCTGGAGGTGCGTGTCTGAATAGGATGCTCTCCATTATTGCTCTTCTGTTTGGCTGCGGCAGTGTGCCTACGGTTACCTTCTTCTGCCCATACGGATCGACGCTGACCGTTTTGCTGCTTTCGTTGCCTTCTGCACAAGCGGTGACAGGCACTGAGCCCGCGGGAGCTTCGAGTAGGGCGCTGCACGCCATCAACCCTGAGGCCCTCACCTCCTATGTTGGCGATCCCTTGCCTGCGGTGCCTTGGTGCGACTCAGATCGTGCTCGCCGAGCGGGCCAGACCATAGCCATTCATGGACGTGATTGGCCGGCTGGTGGCCCCACTAATGGACCGGGCTATCACTGGTTAGGAGTGTACTTGCACACACCCTACTATGCCCCTGTTTCGTTTGCCATCCAGGTCGCGGATGAAGCGCGGATCCATGATGTTCTGGAAACTGCCCTCGATTGTGCCCCTGGCGTACCTGATGGCATCATGGACAAGATTGTGGCACTGCGCCCCCAAAGGTTTGAGGGCTATCTGTCAGCAGTTCGCTTCCCCAGTCACCTGAGCCAAATGGGGGAAGGCCTCTCGGCAGTTGTTTTCGACCTGACTCGGGTCGGGGGCCATTATTTTGCCTCGGTACTCCCCAGGCATATCTCTTATGCCGGCTTGCATGACTTTATTGTCCCGCTTACCTCGCATGATGATGAGCCATTGAGCATTTATGTGGGGTGCCGCAATTACCCATGGCCAGAGGCTGCCCTCGTTAACCTGAATGATGGCGACGTTGTCACTGTCATACGCCATCAGGCTACCTTTGGGCGCTGGAAGCATGAGGCCCTTCATGACCGTTCCACATGGGGACCTATGCGTCACTTCTTTGCACCTGAGGTGTATGAGAGTGTCTGTGTCGTTCATCGAGGTAATCGCTTCTGCGTACGGGAAGACCATCATTACGGCAGCACTATTATAGAGCATGTTGCGCGTCACCTTCGGCTTGATATGAATCTGCTTGTTGCTTGTACCTTCATGATTCCAGGTTTGGACGTACAAGGGTGGCATTGCCCCAGGCTTGTCACATTTGTCGACCGGCCTCCCCTTGTCGACGGTGAAGCAACCCGTGCCCGCCATGATGTTTTCACGTTGTGTGATTTGCGTCCTCTCGGCTTTAAGCCTGAGTTCATGCACACCAATGTTCCGAAGCTTCATGTGCCAAGCCTGCTGTCGAATTTCCAAATCGAGCTTCCTTCGACCCACAAGGTTGGTATCGTCGGCGGGCAGGTTGAAGGCGACTATGTAGAAGTTCAGGGTTGCTCCACCCTTCTCTTTTACGCTATCAAGCGAGGTCTTGATGCCTCCCCTGAGGGAGGCCATCTTGGGCGGTCCTCTCCTGTGGACAGCGGGCCGCTTGTTGCAATTCCTGAGCGGACGCGCCTCAGCCCTCTTCCTGCAACTGATGATGGCCTGGATACATCTATTCCGGCCGGGCATAGTTGGAATGCTACAGGTGTGGAGATTGCTTCTCCCTGGTCTGCTGCACCGCCAGCAGCCTTTGAGCAAGAATGGGGTACAAATGATGGTCCTGCCCCAGACGCTTTCCTTCCTAGGGTAGCTGTTGCATCTGGTTCACCCCTGGAGGCTCTCACTCCTAACCCTGTTTTTGCTGAGGTCCCCGGCAGTGCCAGTGTTTTGGAAGATCGCTCTCTTGATGTTGAACTGCATGCTGATGCCATTGTTAGGGGAGAGGACCCAGGGCCGACGACACTATGCGCATTCGTGTATGCCCCCGACTTCGCGCCGGAGATGCTTCAAGCGTCCGCTTTCCTGCCCTGCAGCGTTGACATGGCCATGGCTGCCCTCGCCGCTGCTCGCACAGCTGACGCCGCTACCATTTTCCCTAACATGGCTGTTGTGTCTCCGCAGCCCCTCCCTGATTGCATTGTTGCGGTCGCTGCACCGGGGTGGCTTGTCTCGAAGGTAACCGTCCTTCTCGATTGTCGGGGTATCAACCGTGCCTTGTTTGCGCGTGTGCTTGACTACCGAACCAACAGGGAATCTTTGCTTCTCGCAGCAGGTCTTCCAGGCGGTAGCATGATGGACATATATGTGCACGGGTTGGTGCAGCCGCTCCGTGCACAGCAAGCCCTCACCCTCGTTAACGGCATGCTGATTTCTTTTGTTGTGCCTGCCCTAGGGGCTCCGGCGACTTTTGAGATCGCTGAACAATTGTTGTCGAGCGAAGGCTGGAGCACGACCGTTGAGGTTCCGGGACCCGGGAGTGTACCCGGGCAGTTCTTCTGGATACTCACTGATGGCCGCCCGACTCGTTTCGAGGTGCACCCAGGCAGACGTCCCTCTTTCCGGGCTGACCTTGCTGTGCATTTGCTCACGGAGGAGCACCGCCTGACGCTTCGGCCTTCAGTGCCTAGGATCATCGATGGCTTCTTTGATGGGTTCCTTACAAGTGGCGTCGTAGTGGCCACTGAGCAAGTTCAAAGGCTTCCTATGCCTCCCGCCCGCCTCCGTGACTCTCGCCTTGTTGTCATTGTTGACGCGCGTCAGGTGCTCCAGGGCTTTGTGTGGTTCCTTGTGGAGCAACCATTTGTTCCCGTTCGTCGAGTCACTGCACTTTTTGAGGCCACCTGTCCTCCCGAGCACCTTGTGGCCGTCACAGGTGCCGATGTTACTCACCACGAGGGCGAGGTTGCGTTCATTGTTCAGGATGGCCATCTCCTGACTGTTGAGTACGTAGAGGATCTTCTAGGCGCCAACGACTCTGGATCCGATGCTGATCCCGGGGCTCCACCCCCGGATATGGGTCCCGATCGCTCTCGTCAAGGAAGGGGACGGCCTACCCGAAGGGACCCACGTAGCCGGGGTCGCAATCGCAGTCGCACTCCTAGGGACAGGTTTGCAGGTGATTCGGGGACGTTGACTGCCTCACCTGCAGAAATGTTCGACTGCTGTCGTCGAGATGACACGTGGAGCGTCGCCACTATGCAACACGCCCTTCTAGAGGGCAAGCGATGCCTCACCCCTGTCCTCCGACAGCTCTCTCTCCAGCCTTTCGGCCTCCCCCTCTCGGTCGGATCTCCTGCCTGCACTGCGGATCGCGATTCTGCTCATGTGCGGTTCGCGCGGTTCGGTGCATTCTGCGCTGTATGCACAGAGCCTATGTTCCTCGGCGTCTGCAAGGGCTCTTTGCCCTCCACATTCCTCGACTGCAAACTCCTTCAGGAGGCCGTCAGTACCAGCGAGGGTGCTTTTCAGGCTATTCGTGCGGCACAGGTTGCAACTCGAAGGCTTGGACATCGTTGGCCCCTTCTGCCGGCAGACCATGCATTTGGTCTCCCCGACCCGGACAATGATCTGGATGCGGAATCGTCTGGTCCGCCCGATGAAGTCCTGATTGAGGCTATCTTCGTACTACTAGCCCCCGATTATAGGCCAGAAATCATCCGGATCACGCTCCTTATTCCGCAGGGGCTCGAGGATGCACTTGACCTTATCGATACGTGTCGTTCAGGAGACCTGCGCGAGGCTTTTCCTCTGATGGCGCCCGCATGGCCCCAACCCGACCCCAGATGGGGGGTGCTTGTGCTATGTCCCGCTTGGCTTGCTGAGGAGGTCGTGATCGGTGTTGACCTCACCATGCACGATGGCCGAATCTTTGCGACGCGTGCCCCTTCTCGCCTCGGAAGACCTGATCTTCTGGCTGTTGCTGGCCTGGCTTCTCTTGCGGGCGTCGATGTGTATGTACCGGGCATGCTACAGCCCTTGGGTGATGATGATCTCGTCCTCCTTGCCACGGGACATTGTGTGCGATATTTGCCTCGAGGGGTAAGGCCTCCACCGGGCTACTCGCTTGCGGGTATGCTATGTTCTCATCTTCCATGGGCTACTGATCCGCCTTTTCCAGTTGATGAGGAGGTTGCCTGTTACTGTGTGGTCGCTGAAACAGGTGTTCGCAACTTCCGCTTGCATCCCTCTCGAGCTGCGCATTATCGTGCTGATGTCGCTGCCCTTTTCCAGATCGATCCTTTTCAGGTCGCCCTTACCCCATCTAGCCCCAGACAGGTCAATGCTGCTTGCTTTGGAAGAGTCAGTCAAGCTGTCGTTGCCATTGGTCAGGCGTGCTGGGACCGTGGTCAGGCATATACGGTAGGACTGCTAGATTGCAGGCCCCTCCTACGTGGCTGGCGTCGCCTTTCTGTCCGTTACGGCTGGGTCGACCTTTTTGAGTTGCTGGACCGATTCAGGTGGCTTGCTCCCCCGGGTTGGTTCGTAGGGGTGTCGGGGTGCTTTTGGGATCAACAATGGCTATGGATCTCCAGTGGCCAAGTCCTGGAGCTCTGCCTTAGGCGTGCCTCCGCGCAGCCCAGATATGATTTCAGCTCGCCTCCTGGCCCCCTCCCTGATCCTGGTCTCCCCCCCACCGAGGATGATGGGGGGGCCGAGATAGTATCTGCGCATCGGTCTCCCTTGCCTATTGTAGGAGGGGCACCCCGTGGTCACGCCGGTGCTCATGCTGGGCCGTCCGATTGCATGGATATGCCTGGTACGTGCCTGCGGCACTCTTCGTGCTCTTCTTGTCAAAATGACACAGGTGTCCATCTCTGGCCCCTACTTGGGGCAATGGGGCTTGCGATTCTTTTGGCCACGTTGCCCTTCGCACCCATCCTGCGATTTGGGATTGTCCTTTTGCTTGGGCTTGGCCGACATGGCAAGTATCAAGGGATTTGTATGGCCTTCTGTATCGTGGTCCTCCTCGAGGCCACTCCTTGGGGTTTTGCTGATGCTGTCCAGCTTCCCCAGATCTGCGAACATGATGCTGCAGCCCCTTTTGGCGTCCGGGACGGGTCTGGCACTGGTGCTCTTCCCTTGCGTGCAGTCGCGACCCCTTGCCGTGCTCTCGGACTTGTTCATTCTTCAGGTCTTTTGGGACAGTCAGGGGCTTCACGTCTTTCCCCGTGTGCCTTCGACGAGGTTGATGGAGTCTGGCTTGAGAAGCCTTGTACCCTTCTGGAGCATGCTGCTAGAAGCCCCGGCTGCCAGGCTTTCTTTCTCGCTGCCACGCTAACTGAGACTCTCTTTGAGCATTTCGGCCTGCCTCAGCATCATACCCAACGACGGGAGGTGCCTACCACTCTTGTGCTCAGCTCTCTCATTGGGGAGGCTAGGTGGGATGTAAGTGGGCCTTCGGATGGGCCCCTTACTGCATCGTGCCAGAGTGTTCCTGCCAGCCATACCCCAGCTGAAGTGTTTGATCTCGAGGCCCGCCAATGCATGCTCCCTTGCCATGCTGACATGCTTGATTCGATAACTCGGACTCTTCCGTATCATAGCCTCCGTGGCCCAGCTGATTCCTTGCCAGCGCCCGAACGTTTCGATGCTTGGATCTCATCGGGTACTGTTGGTCGGGCGCCTGCCCCAGAGGAGCTTGTTGTTATTACCACGGATGGCTCCTTTGACCCCTGTACCGGGCGTGCTGGCTGGGGTGTGGTGATCAGCCTTGTTTCTAGCCATGACCTCCTGCTCCCAGGGCAATTCGTTGGATGTTTCTCTGGGAACCTGGATGTGCTTCGGGATGCTGTCGGGTCCGCCTTCACATCCTACAATGCGTATCTTGCTGAGGTCGCGGCTCTCTTCTGGGGGGCTGTTCTTGCCCTGCGTCTGCCTGGCTTTCTGCACGGGGTATTCAGGGCTGATAATATTGGTGCCCTGCAGGGTGCTGAGGGCGCTGTGCGTATGCAGGTTCATCCTCTTTGTCGTGCGACGGATGCCTTGCATACTGCTTTGCGCCTGTTGCAGACATACCCTACTTATCAGCATGTCCCCGGCCACTCGGCTGATCCTGCCAATGAGCTTGCCGACGCGTTGGCAGGTCAGGCCTCGAAGGGGGCTGGTTTTGTTGCCCCATTGGTCTTCGATGATCTGCACTCCTGGTTCGCGCATGATGGAGCTGCCTTTGCGTGGCTGCCTCACATCTGCTTTGCGCGTCAAGCTCCATGTGCAGTGCCCGACCTACATGGTGGACTCATGTCTTGGAGCCGCCATACTACCACGGCTAGTATGCCCCCTTCTGACACCCTGTCCCCGTTTCTCCGCGCGTTCGACGCAGTGGGTAGGGGCCCACCTCTCTGTGCTGCCCCAGCTGTGGCCATCAACATTGTCTCTTTTAATCTGCTATCGTTGTTGGACCCGGGCGGCCCTGCCCATGTCGCCGGCTTGCATGGGGCATCCGGGCGGGTGTCGCTTGTGAGTTCCTCCCTTGCGGGCCTCGAGGTCGGAATTGCAGGTTTACAGGAGTGTCGTACCCCTAAGGGGACCATGCGCTGTCAGCACTACCGGAGATTCGCATCAGGCAGAGACGACAATGCCTGTTACGGTGTCGAGCTGTGGATCGCCGAACAAGGCCCCTTCGATCCTGACTCAGTTACCATCTTGCATGCTGAGCCGACATTCCTTCTCGCCGGGCTCTCCTTCCGCTCTTCCCCCCTCCGTGTTCTTGTTGCCCATGGGCCGCATCGGGTGCACACGGTCGCTGATCGCCGGTCTTGGTGGTTACGAGTCACGCAGATCTGCTCCTCTCATGCTCGGGATTCTGCCTGGCTTGTTCTCGCGGATGGCAATTGCCGTATGGGCACCGTTGAGAGTTTCGGCGTCGGGTCTCACCAAGCTGATGTTGAGGACCTTGGCGGAGCTCTATTCCGCGACCTGCTAGAGACTCTCGGGTGTTGGGTCCCATCTACTTTCGCTGCAACCGCCTCGGGGCCTGGCGGCACTCTCTACCAGCGCCGAAACGGCACTTGGGACCGGTCTGACTACGTTGCCATCCCCTGCTCTTGGGACCTTCGACATTGTGTTGCTTGGGTTGAACCCTCTGTCTCAGCAGGGCATCAATGTCTTGACCACTTTGCTGTTGCAGTGTCTGTTACTCTGTCGCCCTCTACTCAACGACGGGCTGCCAAATCCAAACGAGTGGACTCGCAGGCTCTTGCCCTTCCTGAGAATCGGGCGGTTGTTGAAAGCATCATCTCCTCTGCGCCATGTCCCGCTTGGACTGTCGACGCTAGTGAACATGCTGCACTGCTGACCGACCACCTGTACCGACAGCTTGTAGCTGCATTTCCTAAGGAGCGCAGGCGTATGCGTGCTTCGCACTTCTCCCCAGAGACGACCCGCCTTCATGAACTTGTAGCTGGTCTCCGGCACTCATTGCGCAACAGGAGTGCCGCGTATCGTTGTGCCATGCTCCGATGTGCCCTTGCTGCCTGGCGCGTTGGTTCACAGCCCTTCCAGGCCTTCTTCACTGGCCGATGGCTTTGGCGCCTTCAAATTCGGCGTGCACTGGACTGCGTCCTTCTCCGCCGTTATGGGCTCTGCCTTCGCAAAAGTTGCCGGTCTGACCGCAAGGCGCATGTGATTCGCCTATCTGCACAGGTTGAGGCTTCGCCATCCGCAGACTTGCACCAGGCTGTTCGGCAGATCATGCGTCCTAAGAAGTACCGGGGAAAGGGGGCTGCCCCTCTCCCCATGCTTAAGAAGGCGGATGGTACTGTATGTACCTCTGCTGAGGAGATCGCAACGGTATGGCGCGAGCATTTTCGTGTGTTGGAGGCTGGGCAGGAGATAGACGCAGACACTCTCGCACAAACTTGTCGCCGGAGGCAGCTAGCCTTCGAAGGGTCTGACACCGTCGAGGCAGCTGCTCTTCCCACGTGGTCACGGCTGCAAGCTGCCTTCAAGGCCACGGCTCCGCACAAGGCATGCGGTCCAGACCTCCTTCCTCCGATCATATGCTCCCTCTTCAGTCAAAAATTGACTGAGGCCTTTTGGCCAGTCATGCTTAAGGCAGTGCTCAGGTCCAATGAGGCAATAGGGTTAAAAGGAGGCATACTCCACCGGATTGCAAAGCCGTCGGCAGTCGAGAACACCACTGCCGGCTATCGAGGCATCCTCGTCCAATCATGTCTGTCGAAAGTCCTTCACCGTGCGGCCCGGCACCTGGCGGTGGAGCACTGGCAGCAACACGCTCTTCCGCTTCAGATCGGCGGCAAGAAGGGCTGCCCCGCTGCGTTTGGACATTTCTGCTCGCGTGCATTTTTGTCCGTTATGCGAGCGTCTGGACGGTCGGCGGCCGTTTTGTTCGTTGACATTGCAGCTGCCTACTACGGCGTCGTTCGTGAAGCCGTGCTTGGTGCGAGTGCGCATTCTCAGCCTCTCGATGCTCTGGTAGCGTCCTTGGGCCTTACTGATGCTGACTTGCATCTTCTTCAGCATTATGTTGAGCATGCACCAGTCCTTAGGCAGCAAGGTGCCTGCGCTTTGCTACAAGAAGTGGCTGAGGAGTTGCACCGCAACACGTGGTTCGTCATGGCTGGGGATAGCTGCATCATTGAAACTTGCCGTGGCACGCGGCCCGGCGGGTCCTTGGCGGATATTATTTTTAATATCCTCTTCAGTAAGGTTCTCAGTCGCCGATGCTCTTCTACTCTTGGTCCGTTTGTTCCGCATGTTGCATGGAGTGGCTGCCGTTCCCCTTGGACTCAGCCTGGGTCCCTGGCTCGTGCTCCGCTCGCGGTCGAAGCTAGCGACGTGGTATACGCCGACGATCTGGCCAGCTTCCTTGTTTGTGACAGGGCGGATGCCATCACCAAGGCTGTGTCAGGAGTTGCGGCCGATACCATCGACACTTTCCTTCCGCATGGCCTCAACGCCAACATGGGGCCGACAAAGACGGCAGCTATCGTGGTCCCTGTGGGCAGGGGATCACGTGCGGTTCGCCGTGAGCTCTTCAGCCAAGGCAAAGGCAGGCTTGTGATCTTGCCCGAAAACAAGGGCGGTCTTCGACTTGACATTGTCGCCTCATACAAACACCTTGGATCTCTGGTTTCTCATGATGGATGTCTCACACAGGAGATACGGCACAGGCTCTCGGCTGGGCGCTCAGCCATGCATGAAGGTAAGCAGCGCCTATTCGCGTGCAGCAGCATTCCTATTGAGCGTCGTGCTACCCTCTTTCGCGTGCATGTACTCGCTGCGGTGTTGCCGGGTGCAGGCACTTGGCGTCAGCTGTATGGGCAGGAATGGGGCCTCTTCTCAGGGGGAATTATGAGCTTGTACCGGCAGCTCCTGTGCCTTCGGAGCAGTGGTGGCTTCCGGTGCACCACATCTCAGATCCTCCATCGAACTGGACTTTCCTCACCTGAGGCCCTCCTCCACCTGGAACGACTTCGCTTTCTTGGACAGCTTGTCAATCACGGGCCTGACGCTGCATGGGCTTTGTTGGCCCAGTACGAGGAGTACAAGTGTGCCCTGCGTGATGCCGCGAATTGGCTTCTTGCCGCTGTTGGGACCAATTGTGGTCTTGGTGACATCGAAACCAACTGGCAGGCTTGGGAGGCCCTTATCCGCGACTTCCCCCTTTCTTGGAAGGGCCTGCTTAAGAGGGCAGATTCATGGCACCGCCTGCGGACCTCCCAACTCTCTATTCTCGACGGGTTTGCTCGTGCCTCCTGGCCTGCACGCGCCAGCTCACAGCCCTCCTTGATTGAGCACTGCATGCATGCTTGCTTGCCATGCCGCATCGCGTTCACGTCACGACAGCAGTGGGGAGCTCATGCCCACAGAGCACACGGGTATCACTCCCGCGCCCATTTGGTAGCCAGCGGGCGTACTTGCCAGGCATGTGGATTGCAGGTTGCTTCAGAGCGAAAGCTGCGTACGCACCTGCGTCTGAGTCTTGCTTGCGTGCAGCGCATCGAGGAATTGAGTGCTTGTGGTCCTATCCACGCAGATGCTTCCAAGACTCATGAGCTGGCGCCTGCTATTGCTGGCGTCGGCAAGCGCTCTCTTGGGGCACCTGCCACAGAGCTCTGCGTCTCCTTGCTTGCTGAGTTGTCTGCCTGGCAACCGCCATGTTGCGATCGTGACGAGGCCATTTTCGCGGTCGTTCGCCGGCACCTGGCCCCCCTGCCTGTTCTCCGCAGTACTTTGTTGGCTTGGAGATCTACGCTTGCGGATGGGCCGGTTAAGCAGGCATGTGACGATGTCTTGTTGGTTCTTCACCCTGAGCACCTGTGCGACTCTGTGGCAGGGGCTACTCCTCCCGAGGAGCCTGATGATGCCTACGTCCCTGCTGTGGTTGCCCCACGTCGCTGGCCTGCTCCGGACTTCTCTCCCTTGCTCTGCGTTGGTGTGCTTTCCTCCGACTGGGCTCACGCCGCATCTGTTGATAATCTTCCAGTTATCGGTATTGCCCTGGATGAGCTCCCTGCTTGGAGCTGCGCAGCTGTCTCGGGAGCCTGCGTCTCCTTCCCCTCTCCTCCTCGTGAGGCCATCCCTGTCTTTAGTCCTTCGTCCTGCACCTTGCGTGCGATTCGCTCGCTCTGCTCTTGGACTAAAATCATGCTGGATGTGCTCTCGGTTTTACTGCGCTTGGCGGGGCGTGGACTTCCGGTTTTGGCCCGTTTTCCGGTCTCGCGCCACGACCTGATGCCGCTGTCTGCGTGGTTGGAATCTGCCACGGGAGCCGACGAGGGACGAGGGGTCGCTGCTTTTAGTTTCACCTTGGAATTCAGTTGTGTCTGTTTGCATTAGGCACGTCCCTCGGACATTCAGCCTGCCTGAAAGAAAGGTCCCTAGTGAACCCAAGAAAGCTTATTCCAAATACTATAGTCCAATATATCCCTAAACCCGACTCTAAATTCTCAAGGCCCCTACAGTAGTCGTCAGGGTTCAGGGTTAAGGAACCCTACGGCAAACCCCAGAAAGTTGGAACATGGGTTTGGATCCCCCTTGCCTGGAGGTCTATAAAAAGGGGAGGGGTCAACCACAGAATAAAAAGGGTCTGTCTAGTCTGGAGTTCCAAAAACGAGGGTCGGAGCAGGCCCTTTCCAGCCGTCACATGCTTTCTGGGGCCTCTCTCGGGCTGGCACGATACAGAGGTCAGCTCAGGCCCTTTCCAATCGTCTACAGGTTTTCTAAGGGTTGGCACACCCATTATAGCAGTGTGCTGGCTTCCGCAGTAGGTGCCGACCCCTTTTTAGCAGAAGAAGAGCGCATGACTGTGCCTCCGCTGCTCTCATATCCAGCTGACCTCGTAGCCATGATTTAGATATGCCTGCTCCCAAATAATGTATTCGGGGGTGGTGGGTACCCATTCATCGAAAAGGGGTGTCTGTCGTCTCCCCCAAGGGAATAATGTATCCAGCCAGGGGGTCGGAACATCTGACTTGTCATGGAAGATAACGACAGAGAGCTACAGAGATACAGAAAGTCAGAGAGTGACAGAGATGCAGGCCGCAGGAGCTGGAGACACGGCTGCCGGAGTATTTCTCTCGAAAGTACTCCAAGATGCGCAGCAAGACTGACTTCGGCACAAAGATCCTCCAGGTGCTTCGCAAGTTGCAGGATCAGTTGCAAAAGCACGATGCCAAGGACATTCGGCGTCATTGTCACAGCTAAGACAAAAAAAAAAGCTTGCTCACCGCAGGAGTGGCTGCAGCTGCTCGCTGAGATCCCTGAGTACTCGACGGCTCCGCTGCGCCGTGCCTGAGGGCTGCATGGGAGTTTGTGAACTTTGGCTGTACTGGTTCTAGATTCTAGCATTTGTAGCGCCCTGGAAACCCTGCAGCCCTGAGAGCATGTTCAATCATGCATCTGAAGAACCTCGTTGCTTAAGGCACGGCTTTAGACCATGCTGTAGCTTGCATGCCTGGCAATGTCTTGCAATCCGATCCTGCTCATCTCCGAGTTGGAAGTTGCCACCTGTTTCATGCCGGATCAACCACACAGGCAAAAAAATTGCCTGCAGACAAGTCGACAAACAAAAGCGGGGTTTGCCAGCTGCTGAGCAGAGTTCCATGTGTGCCTGCACGGTGCTCCAAGCTGTCTGTGTGTGTGTTTGTGCTTCTGCGTGCTCCAAACCCTACAAGTTGTCGGCGGCATCTGTCCCACAGGTGTCAAACCATGAACCCTATAACATCCTGCAACCTTCGACCTTCGGGAGAGAGCGAAAGAGAGAGAGAGAGAGAGAGAGAAACAAAACCTAGAAGGCTCGCTCCACGTGCTCCACAGGGCGGTGAGATCACTCCCCATACCCCCAGCAAGCAAGCAAGC
>CAJNDV010031105.1:37146-51279 GCA_905221635.1 Symbiodinium sp. CCMP2456 | reverse complement strand
TTCTGTCATTGGAACCCACGGCGCTTCGAAGGATCAAGAGTGACTATTAAAAACGGGTGCGCGGGGTCTCTGCTTTGCTCGGCCACCTAAAGTAGTGCAAGATTTCCTCCACCAGCAGTAGTAGTACCAATAAAAATACCGACAAAATCATAATAAAATATTAGTAGTGATAAGAGTCACACTAGTACTGAATGACAGTCGTAACAATAATAGAACAAACAATCACTTTCAGAATGCTGCTGTTGATAGTAGTCATACGCAATAAATGTCCAGGCGGTTTAGGGTTTAGGGCTACGGATTCTAGAGCGTACGTTTGACTGTTTAGGCTCTAGTGCTTTAAGGTTTTAGGGTTTTCAGGGTTTAGGGTTTTCAGGAGTAGGACGTTGTAGAGTGTGAGAAGCAAGGGCCTGTGTTGGGTTTCGTAGATGTTGATATTGGGTTTCATAATCTCATGGATGAAAATAGGAACTCAAGGCGGGTTCGCGGATAATTAGAGGCTGTAGGGTTCAGTGTTTTGGGGTTTAGGGTTTAGGGTTTAGGGTTTAGGGTTTACAATTTAGAGTTCAGGGTTTGGGGGGAATTGGGGGACGCGAGTGCTAGACAAACTTGTAGTGACTGGAGAGTTCTAGGGCAGACACCGTTTCTGTTGGAGGGAGTTGCGCGTGTCGACCGAAGCTGACTGGAGTCGTTTGGCAGGTAGTCTGGGGGTACTGTCAAGGCGCCAGGCTCTCTGCTGGGCAGCAACGGCATGCGGACTCAGAGCGCGTTTCCGGACGACATAGAGCACAGAGTTCATCGCAGAAGGCACAGGGGTCATGAGCATTTCTATTTCCAAGTGGCCCGTGCAGAACGCACTTACAACCCTCCACCCAGATCCGCCTCGGTAGTCCTGTAACCTACTTTCCCCGCAATGTCTGCACCCTTTGACGCCTTCCTGTTGCCACTCCTCGAGTCCCAACTGCAGCCGTTCACCAGTACTCGCCTTCGATTTGCTCCCTCCGACTTGGCGATGCCGCGACCCCGTGCCGGGGCGCTATTGCCGGCCTTCCTGCTGGCAGCGGCCAGAGCCCCGGAGTAGAAGCTGAGTGGTGGGAAGTTGGTCTTAAGCTTCGGAGGCATGTGGTTTGGACAGGCTGTGGGAGCTGTCTACTCAGTGGACTCCGAACCACCTTGAAGCAGCCAAGCTAGATGATGATTATCAACCAGAAAGCCTCCAGAGCGGAGCCCTCGTGATGCTGCCAGGCTTCTTTGGGACCCTGCAGAGAGACCATCATGAATCATGATCATCAGCGGCCAAGGCGTTTGAAGGATCCCGAGAAAATCGGTGGACGGGAGCATCATGAGGAGCAAGCACGGGCCACGAGGTTTTTCCAGAGGACACAGCAAAGACCAGCATCATGGACCACAGGAGGCAAACATAAGGAGCATCAGCCAATGACCCTGCTCGACCCAACCCGGCAGAGACCGCATCATCAGCATCAGCCGGCCTGGCTTTGTCCACAGGCCCATCATCCGGCGATGCTTGTCGACCCATTTGAAGCATCATGAGAGTCAGCCAGCGTGGCTTTCTCACTGGAGTCCACTCATGACCACAGACGCAAGCATCATGAGCATCAGCCGGCGCGGCTGTCACACTTGTTCACAGGAGTATACATTGCACCATCAGTGATTCTTGCTGACCGAACCGAGCCGACAGAGGGAAGCATCGTCAGCATCAGCTGCCCAGCCTTTGGCCGGCCAGATTGTTGACCATCCGTCATGAAGGGGGCCTAAATAACTACCTATGCTATTTTGGGGGTTCCTTATTATTACTATAGTGTAAATGGGCCCCAAAACCCTGTTCTAATTATGAAGGCCCCTCATTAATTGTGTCCACCGCCGGCCTAAGAGCCAAGCATCATGAGCATCAGCCCGCCGGTCTTGTGTCTACATGGGTTCTTGTTTAGGGTTTAGGGTTTAGGGTTTAGATTTAGGTTTTAGGGGAGACCAGGATCGTGGGAATGAACCGCTCTTTCAGAGAACACACGGAGGCAGACACAAGAGCCATAATGTAATATCTCAGACTGTAGCGAAATATACCATGGTATAGCACAATACGATATTTCATCATATGCCAAAGGAGAATACAGAATAAGATAATCTACGAAAATACATCAAGACACATTAAAAAACACTATAGTAAACCATATCATACTATACTATACCATACCATACCATACTGTACTATACTACGCTATGCGACACTATACTACACTATACTATACTATACTATACTAAGCCATACTATAAAATACTATACTATACTATGCTATGCTATACTAGGCTAGGCTAGGCTAGACTAGACTAGACTAGACTAGACTAGACTAGACTAGACTATATACTACACTATACTGTACCATACTGTACTATACTATACTGTACTTTGCTATACTTTGCTACACTTTGCTAGATAACTATATTGTAGTAAAAATTAACATGATATGAGCTGACATGGTATGGCCTGATGCAGCATAATATACAACATGATATGGTATTGTAGGATAGGATATGAGGTTACGCGACACAAGATATTGAATATAGTATGATATAATGTAATGTAGTATAAGATAAGATAAGACAAGATAGTATTATGTAAAATGTGCCGGCCAGATTTGTACCCCAGGAGCAAAGGCCGGCAGCCCGACAATCCGAGCAGAGGGTCCTCTGAGCACCTTTCCTGGTACTCCAAGCTGCCTGTACTAGAATGCGGTTTTGACATTTGAGGTCTATTAATATGATACGGCAATTACAAAAGGAACCCGCGGTATAGTATGATGCCAAAGCCCAAAACCCTGGGCAAAAAAGAAGCCAAACCCAACACCGTTGCAATGCGGGCTGGACGAGGTAGGAGGCCAAACAAACCTGAACCACAAACCCTAATACAGAAGCCTGAATAAATATCACTATTGCTCCTTAGGGTTCCTTATGATACATATGGGTAGTTGTCAAAATTATGGTCCCTTTTGGGGTACCCTAAATCATAGGTGCCGTATTATAATAAGGACCCAAAATGGGACCATATTTTTGACAACCACCCATATAGTTTAACAAACCCCGAAAGCCTAGTCTGATTTTCAGGAATTTGTGGATCAGAAGTTGGCAGCCAGGTCCTTCTCGGCTGCCTTAGCCTGCTGCGGGTTCCCTGCTCTCAGCAGGCGTCAAATTTTGCAGCTGCCTTTACAGAGCCAGGATGGGGAAGTGGGAGGTTTGGAGGTTGCAGTAGCGTCGTTTTCCGAGAATTTCAGGTGACTTCGAGGGTTTCGGACTCTTGCTGTACCAATCTTGCTTTGGTCCGGGACCAGATCAATGCATCTTCGGCTGGGGGCATCTGATGAGCTCGAGTTGCTTGTGACCCTTTTCGTGTTCGCTTCACAAACTCTACGTCTACTCCAGCTTGAGAAGTGTAACGACGTTTCGTCCGCGTCCGGCGTGCTCGCAGGCATTTGCCGCGCCAAGCCCGACCATCAAGTCGACTTCTGAGCATCTGCGGTTTGTCTTTCGGCCGTCTTTCGGCCCCGGATCGACGAGTATCTTGATGTTTGCAGATGAGACTCACCCTCTTCGTGTCTTGGCTGTCATCACAGGTTCAACCCTCATGTCTGCATGCTGCAACTGCAATTCATCAGTAGCTCCTACTTGCGAGGTTCGGTTGAATTATGAACCAAATCAAGCTGTAGTTATACCCCGGTTTGTTTTCTAACGTCAAGAAATTTGCCTGCTCTGTCTTCGCCGTTGCGGAAGACGGATGCCATGGGATGCAGTGTATATCGAAGAACCAACTTGGGTAGTTTTCAAAATTAGGGTCCCTTTTGGGGTACTTTTTATAAGGGTGCCGTACTATATTGGGGACCCAAAGAGGGACCCTAATTTAGAGAAACACCCACTTGCAACCTTGCGAGAAGGCTCAGTGAGATTGTTTCCCTCCCCGGCTTCGCCATATCCCAACAAGGTCTCCTGCGACTGCCGCCGTTGGTGCCGCAGAGTATGTGTCCGCCTTAGTTCACATTAGGGTTTAGGGTTTAGGGTTTAGGGAGCATCCCGATTGATGCAAAAATAGATTGGGGCAGAGCTTGGAAGGATGCTACCCTTGACGACATGAACGTGGAGTGGGCGGATGTGCACACCGCGAGCAAGAACGGCTGTGGCACGGCAAGAAGGAGGGTGTGGGGGTTGAATCAATAAGCACGTTCAGGGTTTAGGAATCGCTGTGCTGGAACAACCGAGGTGGCTTCTGCCTTGGCTGAGCTGGCGGCACCAAGTGCCCGGTGAAAGTCAAGCTCGCCTAAGCGAGCTCTGATGGTCGCAGTGAGCGGGCAGTAGAGTTTGCGATCTGTTCGGGGTTTCGGTTCCAGGTAGATCTGACAGCTGCTAGTTTCAGGGTTGCCTGCTTTCTCCGACAAATGCTGTGACTCTAAGCCGTGGCGCCCATCGTTTTGGGTGATTAGGCCCGGGCACTTCCTCACAACTCATGCACTGACAACTCATGCACTGACAACTCACACAGTTGACACATGAGGTGATGGAGTGCCGATGCCAGCAGAAGCCGAATCTATGCAAGTAACTTGAGGAAGCTTCCACCCGCCATCCATCCGCCAGCAGCCCAAGGGATGATGCTCAGGGCAGGGGCTCCGATTCCATGCGCCCTTCTTCTGCCTCGGTGCTGATGTGGGGCTTCTGTGCGGACGGGGTGCCGAATCAGCGCGTTGCTGACGGAAGCAGGCTTGCAGGATTCTCAGTCTTGACGTAAGCAAGGAGATGCCCAAGAACGTTCTTGCATGTGATTGGTTTACAGGTTTACAGGCATTAAGCGGTTCTCTTCCCGCCATCTCCCGGAAACTCGCTCGGCCTACGTCAGATATCTCTCGGCTGAGTATCGCTCTTGACCACTTGGTCTACCAGAGGCCGAAATAATGACCAAACATTTTCCTAGCGTTCCTTGTTATAGCTATGCTAGAATGTACCATTCAGGCTCCGATATTTGTTCAAGCGTATGCAACTCGCTGATTCGCCCGCGCGGGTGGTGTTCAGTACAGTGCTTGCAGGCTCGGCCATGCGATGAGACTTGGGGATCTTGAAAATGGCCCCGTCTCATAATTTTTCTGCGAAGCTGCAGATCCAGGCCCGGAAGTGGCAGACGTCAAGAAGATGGTGATTTGGAGTGGCCGCATGGCACCCCTTCGAGACAAATAGTTCATATTGCCAAAAAGACTACATAAATGATTGCTCAATGACTATGGGCACGTCGCTTTGGCTTTGCGCCCTCCCAAGCAAAAAAACTCAATGATTACAGTACTTAGGACCTAGAAGTGACAGGCAATAGCAACGACGGCACTGTCAACTCCGAGCTGCGCATCTGCCTAGACACGTGTCCGCTTCGCCCGGAAAAGCAGATGGCATGCCACTCCAGTGGATGATGCTTAGTTGAGGGTTTAGGGTTTAGGGTTTAGGGTTTAGGGTTTAGGTTTTAGGGCTTACATGGGATTGGAGCGGCAGGTTGTGTGTATTCGTGCAGACTATCGCCTCTGTTTCACCTGGTGGCTTCAACACCTCTTCCCTCAGAGCTTTCGCTGCCCGCCGGCTTGTCCACTGTGTGGCGGCCATCTTGGCTCTACCTGTCGTTAATTGCTGAGATAGGCGTTCCTCCACGCAAGCGCCAGAGTCCCTATAGTCGCAGCCTTTCGACGTGTCCCCGCAACCTCAAGGCCGATATTGTAGCAACATACTCGCAATCCATCGCTTGAACCTGCCTTGCCAACTGTGTAAGCTCCAGGCACTTCAACCCTTAACTCAACATGCCAAGTGGGAGTTTCCGAAAAGAAAGGGGATCCCTTATTTTGGGGTCCTTATAATAAGGATCCTACTATTTAGGGTACTATATTAGGGTCCCCTATTTTCGGAAACTCCCAAGTGAATGCTTGTGAGTCCATGCCCATGCTCGCGTCGGCAGCTTGATGGCTCGACGCCGTGGGCTCCGACTTCCCGAGGAAAGACTGGAGCCCTCGGACGAGCCGCGGACAGTTGCTTCGTCGTTTTCTGAATCCCTGAACCCTGAGCCCTAAACCCTAAACCCTAAACCCTAAACACTAAACCTTCGGTTTGGATGGATTAGATTGTTGAAGAACTGGGCCGCTTCAACCTATGAGGGGCAGTCTGGCCACAATTCGCAAAGTAGTCGCGCGATTCTCCGGCGGCTCAGGTGTCGGTAGGTAGCAAAACTTCGGAGCGACTGCATCAAAGGTCTCGATGTTTTATGCTCTGGCCACCGTATCTCTTTGGCCGAAGGTGGTTGATATCGGGACCTCTTCATTGAGAGTATGATCGAGTCTACGTAGTTGCCAAGATTATGTACATGTGCTAGTTGAAACAGTCATGTATATATGATGTTTGTTGTTCCTACTCTTCTCGGTTCTTTGTTCGTAGCATATACGTGGACGTAGCCATCATTCTATCACTCTGCTTTCTTTTTCAGCACGTTGTTGCCTTTCTCGCCCGGACGGACCACAAGGTGCAAGTGGGCTGGTCCGCGTTTGCTGCTGGCTGCCTGCGCTCCTTTGCTAAGACAGCACACATGGGGCATATAAAGTGCCCTAATCCACATGACACTTGCTAGTGAACCACATCACGCATGCCCCAAGAACAGCGCAAAGGACAGCATAGTCACTTACACTGACCTGAGAGTACAATAGTCTCCGATAGTGGCGATGCATTTTCGTTTATCTATCTATAGAAAGCCACTGGCCGTGGACAAGACTCCATGCACTCCACCAGTTTGGCTGTGCCAACCTCTATGTGGCCTGCAAGCCGTTCTTGGCAATTCGTTCGCAAACAGGAAACAGAAATGCTCGGAATGGCTCGCAGCCATTTCTAAAGCCGGAACAATTCGGAAGCCGTTTTGGAGATGTGTTCCGAAATAGTTCTTAAAGGCACAGTCGGATGGAGTCCCGGGAACATAGCATTTGCGATTCTAGGATTCTTGGGGCCATGAACGACAAATGGGAAGCGAGAGTGACTTCGTCTTGAGAATCCCAGGCCTCTTCTACAAGTAATGTGTGCAGGACAATGGCCAATTTTTCATGCACGAACCGATTCCGGCTATCCCTGTGAACTGCGTGCACCTCAGCAAGTTTGGCACCACTTCAATGCCTATGCAATGAGCCTGAATCAGGCGCACTTTAAACCGAGTGAGTTGTCTTTTACTTGTAAGCTAACCTCGTCTGATCTACGTTTATCTTCGTGTATACGTATACATAGGTCAGAAGCAGGGCCCGAGCCAAAACTTGCCATGGCATTGCGACAGCTTCTTCCGCCTATGTACCTGGCCATCATCGCAAGCTGCCGGTTTCAGTTGAAGAATCAAATCAGTCCCTGGTGCGTTGGCGTGAGCCTGGAATCCAGGAGGCGCGCCAACCAGGTCATTGCTAAACGCTGCGATGCTAGCGATGACTCCCAGCTTTGGGAGTGGAAGGACGAGACACAGCTCTGGAATCTGGCGACCGACAAATGTTTGGCCATTCAGTCAGGTGGTGATGGTTGGGCCTACGTCGAGACGTGCCGGAACCCGTTTCTGTACGACCAGCATGATTGGTCTCGGACGAGCTATGATGCTTTGCTGAGCGCCAGAACCAACCAGTGCTTGGATATTCAAGGGGACCCTCCCAACGTAGAGGGAGCTCATCTAGGCGACTGGCCCTGTGAGACACGACCCGAGAACACGGATCATCGATGGAGAGAGGTGCCTAAAGACTATTTCTGCGAAGATTTCGGAGATGACAACTGCATGGCAGCCTTGGGTGAAGGCTACTTCACTCGTCGCGACCGGTCCAGCTCCTGCCGACGGCGGCAGTGCACTACATCCGCTTGTTGTGAGTTGCACACCTGTTACGCCGCAGCTTGCGATAACATGGGCCAGTTGAAGGTGCACCGTCGTCGCCGTGTTTCATGTGCGGAACACACCTGCTCCGTGCAGGGATGCTGTGATCGCACCTGCATGCATCATCAGTCCTGTCCCAACGGTACTTCTGTTCACGATCCGAATATGACCTGCGGGTTGAATGAAGAGGGTGTTGACGACATTGCAAACTGCACGGAGCAGTGCTGCATATACACCACCACCCTCACCAGCACGACCCAGACGTTCACGACCCAGACCTTCACCAGCACCACTGGCTGTACCATGCATGCGGACTGTCGTGGACGAGCGGCTTCCGTCGGGGGGGCCACTGTAGCCGCAAGCTTCTGTGACACAAGTGCTCTTCCGGGACAATGTGTACCTAATCCAGCTACTTTTTTCATGAGCAGCCTCGCTTCATGGCATCTGGCTGCACAGCTGAATACTCTCCAAGGCGCCGCGAGCGCCAGCATTCAGTACACGTACGAAGCGTCCATGAGGAGGGAATCTGGGGAGGAGGTCTCGCGGGAAGATGCTCAGGGCGTGGAGGAAGCGACGGAAAAGTCGCTCAGTTTTGTCCTCTCGACGACGGTGCACCAGGAGGCCAAAGACTGCTTGGAGAGGCTAGAGCAGGTCGTCCGGGAGGACTGTGGCCAGGAAGCGGGGGCAGGCTTCGGTCAAGCTCTTCGGAACGGCATTTCGGCTTTGGGGGACGTTGCCGGCGTGGCTGTCGCAGCTTTCCCAGTGGCTTCAACAGTTGCTGCAGGAATTTCGGCATTTGCTGGACCCATTTTCGATTTGTTTGGGATTGAAGAGCAGGAGGAGTGTGATCCTGTCACACTGGGTGAGAAGACCACGAATTGCATCACAAAGGGTACCTCAGAGACACGCTCCACAGAGGAGCAGGAGGCCTATACCCGAGCAAAGCGCTCCACCACCACGGACGTGAAGCGGCTGGCGGAGAATGTCGGGAGGGGTGAGACGATCAGCTGTGCAGTCACAGCTCCCCAAGGCGTCACACTTTGGCAGCTTTACCTCCACACTCCGGCGGCCGACGTAGTGCATTCCGTCAACTCGCGGCTCTGCATCTTCTGCATGACCTGGGGAGATGTTCCGAAGGATCCGCCTGGTGTTGGGTACTGCGGCTCCGGGCAAGCGCGACTCTTTCCAGGGAGCTCCACTGCAAGCCCCTCGCAAGCCCAAAGACCAGATCAGGCTGCAGTGAATGGAGGCAGACGGTACCGTGGTGGCACCGCATTTGCTCTGAGCTCGTGGCTCTTCTTGCACGTTTGGTTGTAGCGCTTTCAGCTCCCAAAGACTCCGCTTCAGTAGTTGGGGTTTCGGCATGTTCGTCAGAGTGGTACTGATAAGGCATGATAGGGCTGCACTTTTTTGCCGTCGCCAGTGGAGACTGAGCGGTTGCCTCTGAGTAGTTGCGAATTTTCCACAGTCTGCGATTCTATAGCTGCAGACTTGCTGACTAAATTCCGGAGTCACTGTGTCCCAACACAAAGCACGGAGGCTGCGAGGGTCCTGGCCCTGTGAAACAGGGTCCGGACGGAGGACGCGATGCATGCTCAATGCACCCCGCTCGGTCCCATCTTTGAAAGGTGCGGACTGTCTCTTGGAGATTCGTGGCGCTCTGTCGTAGTCTACTGTACCAAATCGTAGCGTATTCGTGTCAGAAGTGTTGGGGCTCTATGCTGTATGAGCCATGGCACATACAAGCTCCGAGCACGCTCCAGTTTACTGTGGCATTTTTTGCTTGCGCAGTGCTCAGATGCAACAACTCCGCGCAGTGTTTGTCACATTTGTCACCAACAATCGCGGGAGAAGGTATACAAGTTCTCTGAGGAAGCTGGGGCGAAGTTTGAAGCTAGAGAGGACCCTCGCTCGCCTCGAAAAGTTCTCCTAAGGAGGCTTCTCGGATTCGTTTGCCTCTCTTTAGTAGTGGCCTGGGCGTAGCCGCAAGGTATAGGGCGAGTGTTTGACTCGAAGCCTGATGCCTGGAGGAGGCAGCGCCAGGTGGGGACCGCTTTGCCCCGTCTGAAAAGGAACATGTACCATTTCCTGGGTTCTTGTTAAGGGATTTAATTTAAGTTACCATAATAAGGAAACCATATTATTTACTGTAGATCCTTATCATGGTAACTTAAATTAAATCCCTTAACAAGAACCCAGTTTCTCAGGGCTCCAGCTGAAGAAATGCAAACTACTCTCCTTTGTAAGAGCCGAGGGCAGGGGGAAATCACTGTACATTTGGTATTCAAGCGTTCCTCATGTTTTCGAGCACCAGTAAATTCTTGGCACACTACAGCCAAAGTAAAAGCATACTGCATGTAGCATGTGTTCCAGTCTGACACTACGACGGTACACCTCATCTCTGCAGAGTTGCGAACCGCTCTTCCACGCCGTGAACACTGAGGCATATCGAGACACTTCGCACGGTGCGAGAAGCTTGCAGGAAAGACTGAACCTTGAACCCTAGACCCCATGATGTAACATGACACAGTTGGACACGGGCGAATACACAAGTGCATCACGAGGGAAAAGCTCTTGGGAGTACACATGTTCGTCCATGCACGGTTCCTGCGCGCAGGGGGCAGGATCAGAGGCTTTAGACCCGCTGAATGCAACGGCACAGAGCGAGATGCTGTAACATAGGAGTGCAGGCCCAAAACTCCAGCCCCCAAACTCTGAAGCCTCAAGCCAAGATCCTAAACTCCGAACCCTAAGTCCAGCCCCACGGATCTGTGAGCCGAGACACATTGAATAGAATATGTTGTATTCGATTCTAGTCATTCTAGTCTATTCTATTATATCGTTAAGGTCTCGGCAGACTGGATCGTTGCTCCCTGACCTGGTCAAGGAGGGCGCTGAGCGCAGTGGTGGCTTGGAGCTGAACTCCAAAGTTGGCTAAGTGGGAGGAGGGTTCTGAGAATCACTGTAGCAATAACAGCATTATTGGAGCCGCGGTCGTGATAATACAAATTAATTACAATGACACCAATCATAATGACAAAAATAACAGAATAGCCAGAAGACCATATAGCTGATAACAGGTTCCCTTGCCAGGGTTCCAACAATACCGTAACCTGTAAGGGGTTCCTAGACTACAGTCCCTGCCGTAGCCAACACGAGGCAGGGTAACATGTAATGTCCGTGCTGTGAGCGTTGAATGTCATGAGGCAACATACACTGACACACAAAGACGCGAGCTCATAATTATAGCCAAATTATAGCGGTATACAGTGGCCTATAAGCATGCCAATGCCATGCCAGCTCATGTGCTATATAGTGCTCGACATATGTTCATACTGGTATGATATGGTCTGGCTGTTGCTTGGGATTGCGACTTCCCTCTAGGACGCGTTCGTGCACACAGAGGTACTTTCCTCTGGATGCGACCAAGCCTCACAAGTAGGTTGCTGTGGCTTCCACCGTCTTGTGGACAGTGTCGGTTCGCCAAAGGCATGACCCAACGATACAACAGATAGAACAGCTGCAAAGATTGAAGAGGTGGCTTGTGTGAGTAGTTGCTTGGAGTTTGTGGAAGACGGACTTCTGGGCGATTCTGCAAAGGGAGTTGCTGTAGCAATGCAGGGAGCTTAGCTTCGACCTGACAGGGAGTTCTTGTCTTGACCGTACAGTAGGTGTAGCGCAGCTGTCACCCTTGTTCTCCGTAAAGCTGGATTCTTCGTGTTTCCGAGGTGGTGCTTGATGTTTGGGAGAAGCTGTGGCTTGCCGCATGGACCGAAACCTTCTTAAGGGTTAAGGAATCGTCGTCTCGGCAGTACACGCTGAGCCATTCTGCCAGCCTCAGGTACCTGCATTCTACGAGAATGCCAGGTCAACATACCCGCTCTTCGCGCTGGAAGAGGTGCAACTCTTGCGAAAGAAGAACTAGATGGGTTTGGGTGTAGCAGGGGTAATCTTGCCAAAGTTTCGGCGAGAACCTGCGCAATCCCTGGATAAGTACAACAATTATCAACTTTATGCCCTGTCACGCACTGCCCTGTGCTGCTCATTGCAGGGTGAAGCTCTCAAGCTGAGCCTTGAAACAGATCTGGATTAGGGTTTAGGGTTTAGGGTTTAGGGTTTAGCCTTCGAGTGCAGTGTTAGTCGGCGGACGAGTGGCTAACTACCAGGGGTTCTTGCTTGCAAGCCTGCAGCAAAAAAGGGTTTAGCCTTCGATTCCACAGTCCCTTCGCGGTTTGGTCTTTGAACTCTCAGCTGTCAGGATGCCGGGGTGGCAGCGCGGCTGAACCCCTTTGCCGCTTTTGAGGGTGATACTTGGCCAAGGCCAAGGGAAGTGCTCATATGCTTGCCAGCATCTGCCGGCGAGGTCCTTGTTTGTTCTGATGCACTGTTTTGCTTCCTCCAGTTCACTGCGTTTTTGTTTCTGGTGTTGCTTTCTGATGCTACCGGGAACCTTCCGAACGCAGGATCCTGCTCGTGCTGACTGCCGTGCTGTCTCTTGGAATCGCGAGGCCGGGTGGGTGCCGAGTCGATTGTCATAGGAGTTGGTCTGCCTTGGCGACCCAAGCTCGCCCGCTGCCACACTTGCCGCTGCTGCTTCTGCTGTTTCGCATGCTTCTCGTGTGCGCGATAACACAGTGACCCTTCCTGGCAGTCCCGAGCCCTGAACCCGAAGCCGACAACTTCTTCAACCAGCGCTGTCTGTACTTCATTGCTGCTTTCGAGGTGGCGGTGCTGCAGCATACTGACATGGCTTCTTGTTGCCATGTCCGTTTGAGCCTTGGTTTGTGGCAATTCCGGTTCCAGAGCCGTGAGCACTCTTAGCCTCTCAAGAATGCGGCTACCTTGTAACCCTTTGACGACACCTCGCAGTCGGAAAATCTCAACCACCGCGAGAATCACGGAAGACATGGACAACTCAACCACCGCCGAGACGACGCATCAGTGCGAGGCTAACTTAGTGTTGTCACTCTCTTGCGTTGTCTGAGGTGCTGCGAAACGTTCATGTGAGCTTTATCTTCGACCCTGGGCAGCCTGTTCACCACTTTAAGAGATATGTTTGCCCGCCATTTCTTCACTCCTTCGAATCGTCGAAAGTCTATATAGTTTCATTGTTCAATCATAAAGGCAAGTGCTTCCAACCACTGGCTTTCTGCAAAGGGCTGCTTTGGCATTGACTTCTGGAACCCATTCCTGAGCTTGGGGTCCTGAAGCTGTTTTAGCTCTGACCCAGGCTCCCTCCGAGCCCGAGCCACGGGGCCCGAGATCCTTTGCCTTTTCAGCGGCTGTTGCGCGTCATGAAAATGCCGAGGACCGGTATCTCCTGGTGGCTTTGTTCTTTGCAAGCTGCTTGCCCTACGGGGAGCTCCCCGGAGGCTGGTCTGTGGCCGTGGCATCTTGGCTGCCCATCCATACCTGCACTTTGGCTTCCATAACCTTCTCAGAGAGAAGATTAGAGAGACGGGCAGATGAGCCTGAATCCCTGAGCCCAAGACAGTGCGGTGACTGATGGAGTCAAGTGAGGTACTGTTGCGGGCTCAACTGGCCAGAGGCTTAGCACTTGCATCTCACATTAATGTAAAAAAGGGACCTGTGTGTGTGTGGGGGCTTCCAGCGAGCTTTTCGACCCATACACAATCCATCATACGACTACAGTAAGTGCCAGCCTGCTTTGTTGTGCTTCACTCAAACGCGGGGCCTCCGCCACCCGAGGCCTGGATCTACATAGACGCTGGCTACGGCAAAGTGGTGCAAGAGCGAGGCGACTTGCGCAGGGTGCCGAGTGTTGGGTTTGGGTTTAAGGCGACTCACGAGCTCCCCATTATCGCCTGGTTATTACGTGGTCTTGGCATATTTTTGCCGTCGATGACTTTGGACCTCTTCCGTCGCAGGATCTGCTCGTGTTTCCTCTGCTGGAAGTGCCGTTGTGAGCCACGGCCCATTTCTTTCGTCTTGCATGGCATTCTTCTGCGGTTTGCCCTTACAGCTAGCACAAAAGAGAGAAGGGTATCGACAGTCTGATTGAAAGCTCCTTAGATGTTGCAGGGGACTGGTCGCTTGGCGCTGCCGTTCCTGCCTTGGCTGTCCCGAGCTGAGGACGCTACCATCAGCGTCGTTCCTGGTGTGTGCTTGTTGCTTCCAATGTGCGAAGTGTTCTGAGTCTTCTTGGGTTGAACTAGACATGGATACGCATACTGTATACATATATATGTATATGTACATATATA
>CAJNDV010031105.1:14348-36614 GCA_905221635.1 Symbiodinium sp. CCMP2456 | reverse complement strand
CACACGGGTAGTTCTCTAAATTAAGGTCCCTTTTTGGGTTTAGGGTTTAGGGTTTAGGGTTTAGGGTTTAGGGTTTAGGGTTATATAGTACGGTACCCCTATAAAAAGGACTGGGACCCTAATTTAGAAAACTACCCACATATTATTGACGTGGTTTAGCCCAAAGCCCTAAGAACCCCAAGTCCTGAACCCTTAACCCTGCAGCCTTGAACCCAGAATTTCAAGTTTCCCAGGTCGGGCTTGGAACCTCATGGAACCCATTGCATGACATTGAGGGTCCATGTACCTCTGTGGCATGGTCTTTGGCTTACAACGGGGCTCCTGTACAGGTACTTCAAGGCCGATGTATATGCCAATCACAACTTCTGCGCTAGCCATAGATGCTGCAATGCACAGTTTCAGTCAGTCCATGTCGAAAGTATTCCTTCTGCGTACCTCTAGCCTAAACCTCATAAACCCCATATCCAAAAACGAAACCCCCTACCCTGAACCCTTAACCCACAAGCCCAAACCCTCCACGAGCCCTAGCAGCATCGGGCACCTCTTTGCCGATGGCTCGGCCTCGCCACTCTCAGCCTGCGCCGCACGCTTCTGCATGAGCAGGCGCACGGCTGCCGGGAGATGAGCCATTGCCCTGAGATGTCGGTTTAGGGTTTAGGGCTTAGGGTTTTCCGTGTCCGTGTGTCCGTCTGTCTGTCTGTCCGTGGGTGGGAGAGAGGGAGGGTGAGAGAGAGAGAGGGGGAGACAGGGAGAGACACAGAGAGAGTGCAGCAGGCAGAAACAAAGACAGAGACAGAAAAAAGAACGAAACACGGACACAAAGAGAAGAAGAGAGTGAGAGCGAGAGAGAGGAAGACGCAGAAGAGCGGGGGAGGGAGGGAGACAAACAGAGAGAGAGAGAGAGAGAGAGAGCGAGAGAGAGAGAGAGAGAGAGAGTGTGTGTGTGTGTATGTGCGTGTATGCATGCATGTATGCATGCTGCCGTATGCATGTATCTAGGACCCTAGGACCAGGAGCAGCCATTAGGCTCCATGCTAGATGGAAGAACGATGTCTGTACCCTAAACCGAGAGTCTTCGAACCCATAGACCAAAGCCCTCCTCATGTCAGATCCCTGACACAGGGGCCTCACAATGAGAGCAGGGTTTAGGGGGCTGTATTTTGGTATGAGTATAACAAGGAGCCGCCAGGAATAGTATTGGCAACTATTCAGGCTTCTATATTAATATGGGTAGTTGTCAAAATTATGGTCCCTTTTGGGGTACCCTAAATAATAGGTGCCGTATTAAAATAAGGACCCAAAAAGGGACCCTAATTTTGACAACCACCCATATGAAACCTTGCACCCTGAAGCCACAAGGCCTGCGCCTAAAACCTCACAGCCCAAAAGCGTCAAGCATCAAACTGAAACTCTGAACATGAAGCCCTGCTCACCTCTAGACCCGAAGAAACCCTGAAACCACAAGAAGCAGCCCTGAAGATCATGCACCGAGGATCCTGAACCACCTTCAACCGGAACCTCTCAACCCAAAGCCCTGAACCCTAAACTCCTTCAAAGCCAACATATCTTAGGACCTTAATAATTAGACCAGGGTTTTTGGGGCCCATGATACTATAATCATAACAAGAACCCCCCAACATAGTATGATTAATCATTAAGGCCACTATATTATATACCTAGATCGCGCGAGCCCCAAAGCCCTGAAACTTCTCCTTCTGCCCAGCTGCACAGCTATCAGGGTTGGGGCAAAGGTGGAGGGTGGGGCACCGAGGTAAAACCCTCGCTTCTGGGAGTTTTCGAGGAGTTTGGGCTTCCTGGCTTGCTGGGTTTCGGCTTTGGGGTTTCGGTGTTGCGGGTGTAGGGGGCTTCGAAATTTCTCTATAGGAATTGTTGGGAGTCGGGGCCCGGCTGGCCGGTGCTAGGATTCTATGTCAAAGCTAGGGGCTTCGGCCTTCGAGGCTAGGGCTCCGGGGGCTTGCGGCAGCTTGCATCGACCGTGTGATCAAAGCTGGGTTGAGGGTTTGGAGCTTCCGGGCCTAAAGCTAGGGCTTAGGGTTTAGGGTTTAGGGCTTTAGGGTTTTAGGGTTTAGGGTTTTAGGGTTTAGGGTTTATCGTTTAGGATGTTGACGCTGCTTCGGCGGTAAGGTGCCCACTCGGGTTCAGGTTGAGGGCTAGCTGTCATCAGCTTGCTGTCTATTGCTGAGTGACCATCCTAAGTGCTCCTGCATACAAGGCCCAACAAAACCGGTTCCGACATGATGATCGAGCAGCTGTAAGCCGAAAAAGGTGGAGAGTGCCAGCAAGCAACAAGTAAGAATCTCGTCGCCCACACTAAAACTGACTTCTGCGACTTCTCTAGAAGTGACAACACCACACTAATCAAAACCGTGACCAAGGGAAGTCATATGGGTGGTTGTCAAAATGATGGTCCCTTTTGGGGTACCCTAAATAATAGGTGCCGTATTATAATAAGGACCCAAAAAGGGACCATAATCTTGACAACCACCCATATGTTTAACAATAACCATCGACGACATCGCTGTCGGAGCAGTCTTCAGCGGGCTTGGCAGCAGAGCACCCTGTAACTACGAACGCCGCCAGCCCCAAAGCTATACTGGAAACGAGCGTAGCCTAAAGAAATTAGAGAACCCCATGAAGCCCTATATGCACTACAGAACCGCTACAAAACCCGTCACGGAACTGTAGTGTCAACGGGGAAGGCTCAAAGTTATTTTGTTCGGCTCGTAATCGGAGATCGATTCTGCTCCACAGCTGCAGAGAGTCGTTGAGGCTTATTTGGGTTTTGATCTTCGCTCGGGGTCTAGGCTTGAAACCGATTGAGGTCTGCACTAAGGTATTGAAGCAAGTTGTGACTGTGGGCGTTGCATAGATGAGGTGTGGTGCTCAGGCATCAGGGCTTTTGGGTTCATCTGTAGCCGCCAAGCACTGAATACTGAACCCTAACCCTAAGGGTCCATGTACCCAAATAGTATATACATTGGCCCCTAAGTATCTATATAGGGACTACATTAAGCCCAAAGTATGTACTCTTTGGGTACATGGACCCTTAGGGTAAATACCCCTAAACCCTAAATCCCTCGCGGCACCGTGACGATCGCCCATGCATCGGATGGCGTGTCCAACCTGTCGAGCTCTGAGTTTAGGGTTTAGGGTTTAGGGTTTAGGGCTTCGCGAAGTTTAGAATTTCAACTCGCTTGCCACATCCATCAAACAAAAATCCTGGCCTTTCTGTGTGGCCTATCTCAGCCGCGAGAAATATCTCAACCGAATACCGTGTGACAGTGCGTAAGTTCTATCAACTCCTATGTTGGTGAACATACACATAGAATTACTTCTTAGTACAATCAATTATTGTACTTAGGGCTCCGTAGTATAAACATACTATGATATGCCCCCTAGGTGCCCCCAAAGCCCTTTTCCAAGTACTAAACCCCTGTACTATGACCAAGTTTGTATTGCTGACCACGAAGACGCAGGGGTCTTCATTCGGCCCCTAACTTAACACGGTATCTGCAGCAGGTGTAGCACAAACGTATGACAGGTCTGTGTACCTCTGTATATGTATGTTGGTACATATATGTATAAAGACATGGGATAGGTAGGTGACAGACAGATAGATAACAAAAGGGCGAGCGAGGGAGAGGGAAGGAGGGAGGGAGGGAGAGAGAGAGAGAGAGAGACGGAGCGAGAGAGAGGGATAGCGAGAGAGCGAGAAACAGGGAGAGAGTCTGTGAGGCAGAGACAGAGCGAGAGAGAGAGAGAGAGACAGAGAGAGCTAGAGGAGAGACGGAGAGAGAGAGAGAGAGATGGAGAGAGAGAGAGAGCGAGAGGATTGATTTGACATGTGAGTTCTGGGGTCAGAATGCTGGCACGACGTTTACACTGTTGCCATGTGCTGCCCACATGCTCTAGACTGATTCAGGAGTCCTGCGCCCACAGTGGCAGTGTCTCTCAACCCTATACATTCACGACCAAGAACTCCGTCATTTTCGCGCGGGTGTTCCTGCGAGCAGTGTGTTGAAAACAGGTGGGGTCCATGTAAATTTTCGACATTCCCAAAGGCTTATATCCGTTTGCGAACAACACACCATCAAAAGCGAATAAACCACGATATCCTAATCGTGGATCCCTATTTATTCTCCAGCTGGCCATACAAAAAAAACGCTGCAAACAAAGTAGGGTTTGGCTCCCGTAACTCAAGGCAGGTCTCGCGCTCCTCTCGTTGCTGAGTGATCGGCGACCAAGACACGTCGAAGCCCTTGCCGCTAAGGGCTGCCACTGCCTCGCGCAGTCAAGGACTAGAATTATAGGAAAGGGATCCTAATTTGGGTTATGATACTTATAAGTACAGTAACCACTTAATTTTAAGCATGTCGCAAGTCTGCGCAATGCTGAGATCCTTCGTATAGTGTTAACAAGGTTGAGAACTAGAAGAATCACAAGCGGCGCTGAAGATCAAACATCGTTAAAGAAGTGAACATCATGTCGTCAAAGGCGCAGCGGACGAGAATCGCAAAATGGCGACGAATGCACAGTTCTCTAGGTGCGAGTGCGAGTACTTTCGGCTCTACCCACGAGCAAAGCGTGGTTTTAGCAAAGGACGCCAACAAATTAATCTGCTGCAGGGAACTGCCCAGATCATCCACGCCAGGTCTCGGCAACAAGTCTCATAACAAGAAGGGATCATGGGGAGCAAGTGGTTTGGCAGTGGGGTGGCCATGCTTGTGCTCCTACGTATGCAACACGTACTCTGAATGGGGGTTTTGGTTGCAGGCTCCATACTGCTATGCTGAGTATACAAGAAGACTACTGCCAACCAAGTACCGGGAACTCAACATTAGTCGGGCCCGAATATTTAGAATAGGGTTTTGGGGGTTGGTTTTGTGAGCAAATATATGGAACACTGTAAGGAATACCAATGGTAATTATTCAGGCCCCCAATTTTTAGCTGGCCCCAACTCGAAACACGCAGAGCCCTGACAGCCAAGGGGGTGGTACTCCAAGCCTGGGCTTTCAATGGTTTTCATCTACTTCTTGGACGACAGCAGGGTTTAGGGTTTAGGGCTTAGGGGTTTTTTATTCACAACAACTCACAGCAACCTGTGTTGAAAAGCCTGCTTTGCTATCAAAAGAATGGTGCTCAAGTCTGGCTTTCTAGTAGTGAAGCTGCAGCAACGGAGACTTCTTCAGTTCATCACCAGCGGGATAGTTGATAAAGCCCCTGTGAAAAGAGAGGTGTAGAGTCCTAATTCCGAGTTTCTGAGTCCTAATAACTGTTACATAGATCTTTTTTGACACTTTCCGCGCGTTCTCCTAACCGTCCGCCGCATCACCGGTCTGAGGGGCCGTGAACGGCGGCTGCATGGAAAGCCGCATGCTTCCTGGGTGTACAAGCCGAAACTTGAACCGTTTGCGCAGACCCTAAACCCTAAACCCTATGGACCCGAAACCCTAGACCCTATAAGCCCTAAACCCTAAACCCTATGAACCCTAAACCCCAGACCCTATAAGCCCTAAACTCTAAACCCTATGAACCCTAAACCCTAGACCCTATAAGCCCTAAAGCCTAACTACAGTCACCCGAGAGTCGATGCACGACCCCTTGCTGCAAGGGCCTGACACCTTCTAACAATGGCAACAAAAAAATGAATCATGAAGCACCGGTAGTATAGGGCCTTGATAAGTAGAAGTGGGTTTTGGGGCCCAATATGCTATACTTATAACAAGGAACCCCACAATAGTATGGGTAATCTATTACTCTTTTTAGGCTGAAGCTTGCAAACCTCAATCTCTCACAGCAACCAGCGAAACCGAACACTACCGCGAGCCTCTGGAAGTCAAAACCCTGGTCCACAAAAGCCTATCCCGCTTGATCAGGGATCCTAAGGTCACCTCCAAAAACCTGCCTTAAAAAAGATATATAAAGCCGTTTGAAACCCCTTTAACATGGATATTCAGCTGTCCGAGACCCCCAAGCCCTAAACGCTCAGTAGTTTGAGGCAGTCCCACACTGTCCCCGCCGAGCTGCCCTTCGCTACGTCGACGCCCAGCACTCGAACTTCCACGACATCGCCGGGCGCGAGCTCGCCGATCTTTGCGGCAGTATTGAGGAGGCCACTGTGCGGGGTAATGCAGGGGCCTTAACAATAAAAAATGGGGGTTTGGGGCCCAGTATGCTACAATTATAATAAGAAACCACCCAAAATAGTATAGGTAACTATTTAGGCCCCGATATTATTGGGTTTGGGGGTAAGGAAGAAATTTAGCCCTGAGGGGATTTGGGGACTAGGCTTCGGGTCGGACTCCAAGTTGGCCCACCTTCATAAACCTGAAACCCTAAACTCTATAAACCTTAAACCCTAAACCCAAACCCTTAAACCCTAAACCCTAAACCTTAAACCTTAAAGCCTAAACCTTAAACCCCAAAGCCCTCACACCCTAAAAGCTTCAACTCCGAAGCCCGGAGTCGGAGTCCCAACTCCCAAGCAGCACGCTCCGAAGCCCTCCCCACGCTACTGGTAGAAGCTTTTTCAAGAAGACGGCTTAGGGCTTAGGGTTGAGGGTTTAAGGCTTATAGGGTTTAGGGTTTAGAGTTTAGGGTTTAGGGCTGCATCCATTCAGAGCCCATACCTCAGAACCCTAAACTTGGACCCCCAAGTATGTAGAATAACAGCCTTTCATAGGTATTGGGTCATTATTCTACCTACTTTTGGGGTCTAGGCAAACCCTAAACCAGAGCCCGTACCTCATGGTACCGAGGCCCCCGGCTGTCTGTGGCAGGCGGACGAGGCCCTCTGCACTTGCCTTGCCATTCCTTCATGCAGGAGAGTTCTCTAACTGTGGATTGCCATTGACAGCTTGTGGGTGGTCTGTGGCTTTACATGGCGCACAGGCTTGTTCAGGTTATCGTCTGATCGGGGACTCTGCTTGCGATGAACTCCTACATTTGCACCCTAAACCCTAAACCCCAAAACATAATCGCATGATCAAACCCTAAACCCCTGAACCCTTAAACCCCTGAACCCTCTACGCACGTAAACACACTCCCTCTCTCTTATTTTCTCGTCTTTGGCGCACAACTGTGTCCGTCTCCGACCTTCCCATCTCCACCGCTGCATACCCTCCGAGCTTCAACTGCCTAAACCCCAAACCCTAAACCCCTAAAGCCTATATATATATATATACATATATATATATATATGTATATATCGACCCGCAACTGCACAAAAAATCAACTCGAGCCATCTCGTGTCTGGAGTCTATTGAAGCTCAGTTGGAGAACGTGTGGTGTTCAGGTTGCACATGGCGATGCAACAAAACAAAGCGTACAGGCCCTAATTATTCGAAGAGGGTTTTGGGCTATATTCTGCTATGTCGTATATATCCCTAAACCCCAAACCTTAAACCCTTAACCCTAAACTAAACGGACTATTCCGACCCCTGTATTGCTCAATAACCTCTCAAAGCCCTGAGCTCTGCGCCTCACAGAGACGAAGCTGCCGTAGTCCCTGACCTTCTCCACCGTGCCAGGGAACCACTCCGTCGGGGAGACACCAGCGAAGGGGCTGACATCCTAGTACCCAGAGACCCCCATACCCCTTAATTAAGGAATATGCCTTAAATCATATTAGGGATCCTACTATAATTTAAGGTATATTCCTTAATTAAGAGGTATTGGAGTCTCTGGGTAGGGAACTGGTGGATTCAGGATCTGTTTTTGGTGTTTAGGGCTCATAAGGTTTATGACTTTATGATGTTGGGATTCAAGTGCTGAGGATTTGGGGATTGGTGGGTTTTTGGCTTTAGGGCAACTTTAGGGTTTTCGCGATTTCAGCTTTAGGGGCTCTGAGCCTCTAGCGGCTCAGGCTGTTGAGATTTCGACACGTTGTGTTTCAGGGCTTTACAGTTATATATATATATATATGTCTTTAACTTAAACTTGGTAGGGCCCCGGTCTCCTTTCATAACCTCGGCAGAAACATGAACTGAGGCATGCTGGCTTTTAGGCTTCGGTGTAAAGTAGAGCTGGAAGGGCTCGAGAGTTCGGGGGGTGGGAGGAAAGGGGGTGTCAAGTTTGATAAAAAAAAATACCGCCGGCTCCCTTGGCACCGATTTGGGCTAAGGGCAGTGGTAACCATAGCATACGATGGCGGAGTATATGCAGTAGGGTTTTTATGGCGCCCAACACACACTCAACAATCTTTCTAGGGAGCTCTATACACACTCACCAGAAGTAAGCCTACTGCAGATAAGTGTGAGGTACTGGGTCTTTCGACCCTAAAGCCCTAGGGCCCCATGAGCTTCTAAACCACATGGCAACACCTGGAAATACCTGGAAAACCAAAACTCCACGACACCGCAACTGAAGAAGCCAAAACAGCACTCCGTCCTGCTTCTTGTGCGAGTTGTAGCTATTTTTCATGGACAGGGTCATCTGCTTGCGCTGCAAGTTGACCGCTAGGACTTGGACCCTCACCTCACAAGGGCTGAGGAAGGGGTATAGAGAGAGCAGTCTTGGGATGTGACAAGGTTGCCACGGAACAAGCAAACCATGTGAGCGCGACTACGACGTCCTCACATCCTTTAAACCGTCGGGGAATTAAGTGCTAGAGCCTTAGCCTGGGGTCTTGGGATTTAGGGCATGGCAGCTTACGGCCCAAACCCTGAACCCTAAACCCTAACCCCTAATCCCACACTTCCAAACCTGAAAACCCTCAATCCTCAAGACCCTAGGCTCCAAAAAACCCCCGAACCTTAAGAAGCTCCAAACCCTAAACCACACTAATGTAGGTCTTTTAATGATTAGAATAGGGTTTTGTGGGCTCCTTATTATAATTGTAGTATACCCCTATACCCTATTCTAAAGACAAAGGCCCGTTATTAACCCTAAACATTGCAATATATTAAAACCCACTACGGACTCTAAACCCTAGACCGTTTCAAAGCCTACATGGGTAATTCTCCAAATTAGAATCCCTTTTAGGATCCTTTTCATAAGGGTGCCGACTATCTGAGGGTCCTAAAAAGGGACTCTAATTTAGAGAACTACGAACCCTTATAGCACCCCTTATAGAAACCCTTGCAGCCTAAACCCTAAAGCCTAAACCACACCCTAAACCCTAAACCCTAAATCCTAAACTTTAAACCCTAAACCCTAAACCCGAATCTAGAGAACTACCCCACACGACCCGAAGGGCCGGTCCTCCTGGCCGGGGCTCAAAACGTCTTCGAGGCGGTTGACGAAGCCATCTTGGATCCTTTGGGTTGCTGTTTAGGGTTTAGGGGCCTTAATAGTTAGAATAGGGCTTTGCGGCTCCTTGCTAGCATAATCATAATTAATAAGGAACCTAAGGAACAATGTAGGTAAGTATTCAGGCTTTTCTATTAAACTCATCTTAACCATTTGTCCAGAGCGCTTTCCGGTGCTGAAGTCCAGCCAACCCACTGGACGCAAAACCTCAAACACTAAAACGGTTTAGGCTTAGGTTTAGGATTTAGGGTTTAGGGGAAGGGGGGAGGGGAGGGTCCCCCCCTCATTAATATTTTCTCGCCTCCTTCCTTCCCCCGCTGCCTTCATTACCTCTACATGAAACGGCGATAGAGATTCTTGACCGAAGCCAAAAACTCCTAATACGACCCCTGAACTTTCAACATATTAATTTCATCGACCTCCCAAGCCTTCACCGTGAAAAATGCAGCTCGCACAAACTGCATCAAGGTTTGGTAGATACCCTCCAACCCCCAAACCCGAAACCCTAAACCCCTTAACACTAGGAACCTAACCTATCGGGACTTGAAATTGAAAGGAATATAGTATGATCAAATACTCATGTAGACCTCGAGTTCTAACGTACACCCCGTAATGTGCGCTATAATCCAAACTTTTGAGGAGTTGAGGGTTCAGGGTATATGCCTTGTGGTGACCATTATGGCTAGGGTTTGGGGTTTAGTTAGGGTTTATAAGGTTTGGACCTCTTTGTTAAGCCAATGCCCTGCCCTTTTCCAAAAGAAGCACCCTTGAAATCGAGCGTCTGATTCATGAAGACCATGCCAACACCGTAAGTGCCCGTTTTGGACACCACGGCCACCTCTGGGACTCTGGGAATCACAGAGGTTCTTGGGAGTCAGGTTTCAGGGTTTGGGGGTTGTCGTTCAGGATGTGTTTTTGGGGTTTGGGGCCAGTTTTAAGGCTCCTGTTCGGGAAGCCCTAAACCCCTAAACCCCCACACCCTAAAGCCTAAACCCTAAACTCGGGATGTAGGGTTTAGGGGCTGACCTGGGGTTTGGAGAGCAACCCGTAAGCTCCGATAGAGCCTACTTCGAGGATGAAGCCGGACCAGCGGTAGCTGGTACTTTCGTTAGGGTTTAGGGTTTAGGGTTTAATCAGAATGAGGGTTTAGGGCCTAGGGCTAAGCTAGGGGTCTAGGGAATTAGGACAAGCGATTTGGTGTCCATGGTGCTATGACTGCTATGGTTTGTCGGGATTCCGAAGAATCCCCAAAAACTCAATGGGCCTAAACCCGACTTTGTAATAGCTTAGACTTAGACCCTAAGCCCTAAACCCTGAATGCCTTCAATCCCGAAGCGTTCTAACCAGAGGTGCGTTTCGGCCCTACGAAAACAAACATGAAAACTATGTCGTAGAGCCCGACACCGCATGAGCCCCTGTAACCCTAAACCCTAAACCCCACACCCTAAACCCTGAACCCTGAACCCAAACCGAAACCCTGAACCCTAAACCGTAAACCGAACCCTAAACCCTGAACCCGAAACCCTAAAACCTAAACCCTGAACCCTATACCATAAACCCTAAACCCTAAACCCTATACCCTAAACCCTAAACCGAATCCTGCGCCCTCTGCCCTGCCTGGACGCCATTACGACGAAGCTGCTTCACTACGCCAGGCAGCCATTGGCCTGACGCAAAGCCGAAGTAACGGCAATGTAGCTTCTGGGGTTTGGGGTTTAGGGTCTAGGGCATAGTATAGGATTTAGGGTTTTGGGTTTAAGGTATTCGTATAGGGTTTAGGGTTTAGGGTATAGTATAGGGTTTTCCGGTTTAGGGTATAGTGCATTGATATGGGGACGATCGGGGGGTGCTATTACTAGTTCAACTTTTCAGGCCCCTACATAACTATCCATCGGGCCCAACCTCAAAGCTGCGACTCCCTAAGCCGAGATCTGATAACGTGTCAAGCAGAAGAGTTGTAGGGTTTAGGGTGTAGGGTTTGGGTTTAGGGTTTAGGGTTTAGGGTTTGGGTTTCGGGTTTAGGGCTTAGGGTTTAGGGTTCAGGGTTTAGGTTTAGGGTTCCAGGAACTCAGAACTTAAACCTGAACATCGAAACCCTGTTATGCCCTAACTTCGGAAATTGGAACGCCCAAGTTAGGATCTCGGTGCTCAGGTTCTAAAAACAACACATCAAGGCTTAAGGCCTTAGGGTGTCGTGTCTGGGGGGCTTAGGGTTTAGGGCTCGCAGTCTGAACCTCTTGAACCCAAACCATGAACTGTCAGCACCCAGGTTTAGGGTTTAGGGTTTAGGGTTTAGCTTTTAGGGTTTAGGGTTTAGCGTTTAGGGTTTAGGATTTAGCGTTTAGGGTTTAGCGCTCAAGGTTTATAATAAGGGTTTAGGGTTATCATAAGTCATGCATGTTGCACACTGAATCGATAGGGGTTTGCGTGGCCTCGGATTGTGGCACATTAGGTCTCCTATCCTAGAAGCACCTATAGAACTTAAAACCCCGGCAGCCTGTCAAACTCTCCACAGAGCACTAGACGATAATCCCAAACCCTATATGTCTAAGCGGCCCACAACAGATAAAACCCAAAACCTGCAACAGTTCAAGCGACTAAACCGTCCGTCTCAGCCCTGAAACCCAGAATCCGTAACCCTCAAACCCCGAAGCCCCGAAAACACTCAATCCGAATCACGAAAAAAGGGCTGCTTTGCTCCATATCGAACCCTCATTGTAGAAATCCTTTGAGAGAACCCGCTAAACCCTAAACCCTAAACCCATAAACCCCTTAACACCAAACCCTAAACCCCTAACCCCTAACCCCTAAACCCTAAACCCCTAAACCCCTAAACCCCTAAACCCCTAAACCCCTAAACAGTAAACGCTTGTCGGAACCTTTCCGCGCCTTTGAGCGACTTGAAGGGTCGGAGGTCTTCTACTAGACCCCCAGGCTGGGTCGGCGCCCTGGCGACAGGGTTTAGGGCTTAGGGTTTGGGTTTAGGGTTTAGGGCTTTGGGTTTGGGTTTGGGTTTTACGGTTTAGGGCTTAAGGTTGGGGTTGAAGCATTAGGGTTTAGGGCTTGGGTATATGGGCTGCTATGAGGGCTACTACAAGGGATGGCTATAAGGCCACTGCTGAGGGGTCAGGTTAGGAGATGGGCCTGGGTGAAATTCAGGACCTCGCGATGTTGGGTTTGGATACTGCCCGACCCCAAAGCAGCCTCATCCCGTCTTCCGACTGACTGGGTTCATTTTGCGCCATAACCCAGAACACTCTATGCAGCTGAAACAGAATAGGGTGTTGGTGTATGTTATAGTAGAGTATAGCTATACAAGGAATACAAGGGGACGTTATCGCCTAATTATTCCGACCGCCGCACTACAACCCGAAAGCCTAAACCCGTAAACCCCATTAATCCTAAACCCCCACAGCAACGAACCCTAATTCTCCTAAGCCCTACAAAACCCAGACCCCTAAAGCCTAAACCCCTCAACCCGATCCACTCTAACTCTAAACCCTACAAACACTAAACCCCAAAGCCCAAAGCCCTAAACTCTATAAAGCCCTAAACCCTATAAACCCCAAACCCCTAAAGCCCTAAACCTCCCAGAGACTCCAATACCCCTTCATTAAGGAATATACCTTAAATTACAGTAGGATCCCTAATATGATTTAAGGTATATTCCTTAATCCCTGGGGCTCCAAATAGCCCAATGTAGGTACTATTTACCGACTTTAGAACCAAAAGTAGGTACTATTTGATCACTTGGAGCCCTAGGGCTATACAATTTCTTCTATAAGCACCAAACCTATAGGCCCTAAACCCCAAACCAGTACCTTATTCCTTAATTACGGGGTATTGGAGTCTATGGGCTCTCTGGCTTTAGGCAGAAGCCATCGCCTGCTGGCAGCCTCGGACTGGGGCCTCTCCTCCTGCAGGGCTGGCTTGGGGGTTAAGGAGTTTAGGGGATGGGGTTTAGGGTTTAGGGTTTAGGGTTTAGGGTTTAGGGTTTAGGGCTTAGGGTTTAGATTGTTTTAATGAGGCCCTGTTTCCGACAGCAAGTCTGGATTACCGACGAAAGTTCTGAGACCAGGGGAAGGGAACTATCCACTCGGTCGGCCAACAGCAAACAGCCCAAGAGCCCTTACCAGCTCACCAGGCTCAGCAAACCTCTTGACCCCGACTCACTCAGGTACATCACAGGGTTTTGGGTTTTGGGGGATTTAGGGTTTAGGGGAATTGGGGCTTAGGGTTAAGTTAAGGATTTAGGGGGTTTTGGGGGGTGGTTCTCTGGATATAACAGCCGAGCGGTGGAAGGTCGAGTCTAGAAACCCTAAACCCTAAACCCTAAACCGTGGAGTTTAGGGTTTAGGGTTTAGTTACACGTTGTCTTCAGTATATTGGCACCCAAATCGAATGTTACCCTAAACCCTAAAAACCCTAAAGCCCTAAACAGATCTTGCCTCTCCCAGGGGCAGCGCCGACAGTGTCATCCGATTTCGCTCCGGGTTGACCTGCACGATGCGCACCTGTCGAAAGTGTCACGAATCTGGGCTGGACTATAGCTGCATCGCATCCGCTGAAATTGGAGGTGAGCTGGTACTCCCGTTCAGAAGCCCGTGTGAGGACGACAACCGATGGCTTTAGAGGTGTTGAAAGATCATGATGCTGCCGTGCTCGAATGCTCTGACGATGGACCGACAGATCCCTTTTCGGTCTCATTGCTCCGCCGTCTTAAACACAAACATGCAAACACACACACACACACACACCTAGATCTATATATATATATATGTAGACATACATACATACATACATACATACATACATACATACACAGACTCAATCAAAGACAACCTTAAACAACGTGGCCAATGAAACAGACACCCAAACCTTGAATCGTAATGTCTAGAGCCCAACGATTGAACCCAAAGACCTGCAACATGAATCGAAACCAGAGCTGCGATACACGTACAAGTATATACAGCTTTCCACAAAACTAACATACAAGGATACATGAATGAACATCAAGGCTGCAAGGCTTACCTGATACTCTTCTCTATCCTACGCCCTAAACCCCCAGATCCTGTAACAAACTTCTAAGCCCTGTAAACCATCGAAACCCTCCAAACCCTCTACGCCCACTAAACCCGCTGACTCTGAACCCTCTGGGCCCTAAGCCCCAAACTTCGCTTCATCGTTGCAACCGGGGCGCTCGAATCTCCTTGCCGAGCTGCTCGCGGACCTAAGGGCTGCTTGTCTGTACGGCAGAGGGCTACAGGCACATGAAGCACCGAGTGGCTCAAACGAAAAAGCAACTCTAACTCTCTGTCTCTCTCTCTCTCTCACCCCTGGTTTAGGTATGCCTGCATCAACGAACCTAGGCATGTATGCATGCATGCACTTTTGTATGTATGTGTGTGTGTGTTGTGTTGGGTTGTGTTGTGTTGCGGTATGTTCGGCAATGGCATGTTGTAATTGTAAATGTATGCCTAGTTGCGTTGCATTGTGTTGTGTTCTGCCGTTACTGCAACTGGAAATGTAATGTGATGTAATGTCAAGGAGGCATGTACGTACGCGCATGTACTTAGGTAGGTAGGCACGTAGGGCAGTCGGTCGGTGGGTAGGTAGGTAGGTAGGCAGGTAGGTACGTAGGCAGGTAGGTAGGTTGGTAGGTATGCATGTACGCGTGTGCACATTATAGAGATGGAGGGATAAGCAACAGGCATATGCACGCAGCAAAGATCAAGAAGTCTTCCTGCCCCTCCCTCCCTAAACCCTAACCCCCTCCCGAAGGTCTACCTCCGGGCCCCTGCCTTCACCCCTCTGCTGCACCTGGATGCTGCGCTTGGTGGCTGCGTGCTGCGGGCCGCCGGAGCCGCAGCGGCATGGGCCACTGGTATCAACAGCATGCTACGGCGAAGCCGCTAAGCTACCAGAGTTTCTGGTAGAACTCATCATGGTACATACGTACGGTAGACGCGGCTTGGGGCAGATAGCGTGAGTAGAGAAGCAGTCTAATTCACATGCCCTGTTGAGACCTGCTGTGCTTGCCACGAGACCTTTCGATGCGGGAGCTGAGCAACATAACTTAAGCGACCCAAACGACAAAATCCGATTCGCCAAGTGAAAGTCGAAAACACGAAGCGACGATATTCCAGCATTTGCAGGCTGAACTTCTGGTCGGCCCTGCCATGATCGCGGCAGCCCTCCACGGTGGTTGCTGGGTGCAGCGCTCACGGCTGGATCGTCACCTTTTTGTCTGAGTGTCTTCGGCTTGTGTTTGGTTCAGGAGCAAATCTGGGAGAAGGGCACGGAATTCTTGCAGGTTGGGTTGCTGAGTAGCCCTGAACTGTCCAGGTGCAAGCCTTGCCCTTTCTCACTGTGATGCTGCTTCATGCTGGCAGCTCGGCATCTGCTCCAGCTTCTGGGGGTAGGAAGGCAGAGAGAGAGAGGCTGGGTTGTAGTCAGTCTGCGCGTAGTTTCGAACTGAGACGCCCAAGGTTGGGAAGCGTGGGGCGGGGGGGGGGGATAGTTTAATGAACTGTGCCAATAGGCCTCCGAAAGAAGCAGGGAGAGAGCTGAAGAAGGGAGGAGGCGGGGAAAGAGTCCTCACCCGTTACGTCCTTCGATTGAGCATGTAAACGATGACAATCCTAGTGACCTGGTGCTCACCCAACTAGTGAACTTGGCGGCGTGCTCTCGCGCAGGGGAGTTGGCAAGAATCCACAAGGCGGCTTGCAGCAAGAATGACAGAACTTCTATATAGAGATGGAGAGAAACTCGAGGGTGCCTTTGGTGGGCAGGAGGACCGGTGCAATGGGCAACGAGCAGGTTGTTCCCGCTGGCCAACTTATCTCGCATGAAACGCCATCCTTCCGTTCAGCAGAGTCGGTCTGGACTTGAACAACGAGACGCACAACGAAAGGAGAAAAGGACAGAAGATGACAGAAACAAATCAAGACAAGAAAGGCAGAAGGAGAAACATGCCAGTCGAGAAAGCAAGCCAGAAATTGGTTCGCGTAGCGGTAGGTGTACAGGTCGTGTCGCTGCCTACCTGCGGACGTTGTTGGGACTTCGACACGTTCGTTTCTCGCTTGGGCTGAAGGGGTAGTACCACCAAACACCATACCGACACAGCGTGGCCAGGAGGTCACTCGCATGCATGCCTCAATTGCGACAGGCACAAGTAGAGCACATGGCTCGACCCATTTGAGAACAGACTTATGTTGAAGTCGAATGATGGTTTCGCAACGGGACATGTGGGCATTCTGCAGCGAGCTGCGGGGAAACATGTGCTTGCTGGTTATTTTGGCGTCGCACATGTCCACAAGCCATGCCGGACAAAGATTATGAGGAGAGCCCGTTTGCTTCGGTATGGTATGTAATTTGTCGAAGCCCCCCTCACTAATGGCCTTTGGAGGTTCATGCTCGTAAATAGTTGGACAGTGGACAAACAACTTATTCAGTCGCTGGGTTGGGGGTGGTAGAAGCCCAGCGTCATGCATGCTAATGACTCATACTAGTTATTCTAAGTAGAGGGCTTTACAGGCATTGGTGCCTCGATGGAGGGCGGCTTCGCCATCGCTTTGGTGGCTTTGGCTACCTGGGTAGCGCTGCTCCCCGGAGCGTTTTGGGAGGCCATATTCCACAGGGGCCTGCGAGCATTTGGGGTATTTGGCGGTGAAGGTGCCAACGACAGATTAGTTCAGTGCTTCAGCATGCCTGAGTGCAAGCTGCTCGCATGCGCCATTGCTTTCGGACCAGTAATACAGATCGGTTTTTGCTGTGCGGTTCGAGGGCGGACAGACTGCATCTGCTGCGAGGCTCTTGGCCTCGCCGTGCGAGGTGGAGGAGTTGCAAGCCGGAGGGCACCCCATGGAATGACAAGAGCCTCCCAGCAAGTTGTCTTCAGCTGGAGTGGCGAGAGTGTCAACCTGTTGAGTTTAAAGGGCAGCGATCGAAAGCGATTTGAAGGACGCCGCCTGGATGCGCCGGCATGTGGTTGGGCTGCTTGCCAGTTTTAACACCGCAAGCCTTCGGCGGGTAGGTTGGCAAAAGGGCAAGCTCTGACGACCAAGCCGTTGCCGGACCGCATTCACGGGTGTTGTGCAAGGGTGCTTTGCTTTGGGGCAACCTGGGTTCTTTTTCACGACCTTATTGCACGTTCCGCGCCCTGGATCGCGAGGCAAAGCTGTATTTGCCCAGCAGCCTAGCCGGTCTAAACTCCAAACACGTCCTTTCCCCTGAACCCCTTAAACTCCTGTGCAGCATCACAGCTATAGAGTTTTGTCGCAGTAGCATAATTGGAATACAATCCTGTTTGGGTGACTAGTCGTATAGTAGTAATGTAACCATGCTACAGTAGTAGCATCATAGTCATACCACAGTAACACACGTGTACATGACGAAATACACTGGCAATGTACTTGCAGCGGAGTAGTTATATCACAAAATCATCGTCACCTCGCAGCCTCGGCAGAGCGCGAGGGGAAAATCATAGTGTTGCAGTAGATCTGTAGAAGTACTATCGTAGTACTGTAACATCATCATATCAGTCATAGCCGCACAGGAATAGCAGTCTCTCTTCTCAGGCGGCCTCGATTTTCCTCGCTGCCTGCCTGGCCTTCGGCCTCAGCGGCATGGAGAGCCGCCCAGGCTCGGAGGAGTCGCGAAAGGAACTCCATGCCAAGCGCTGGGATGAAGGTTCAAGGTACAGGGCTTAAGGTTTAGGGCTGGGGTTTCTGGCTCAAGGAAATCGGGGCCTAATTTGATGATGGCTTTTGATGACTTCTGTTCTTGTCAGGAAGAGGCCTCGAATGACAAGAATTCTGAATGCTCAAGGATATTCATGAAACCGAAACCGAAGCCGAAACTCCGGGGTCTATGTGGCTTTGACCATCTCCATGCAAGGCCCAACCCGGCTCGAGCATGCAAGGTGGGGACAGAAGGCGCTTCGCAAATCCAGTCGGACACCACAGGAATGAAGAGATCCCACGAAGCAATGGTCGGCGAGGAGGACGCTGACGAAGCCCTTCGCACCGAGCCTCCTTCGGAGGCTGGGTGTACCGCCTTTGGGAGTCCCTTTTTCATCAGCCAATTTTTTTTCCCCAAACAAGAGGCTTCCCGTAGTCCGGCCCCTGCAAGATAAGAAGCAACCAACAATACTTGGAAGGTGACCTTTGTGGTCCTCGGCCCCAGTGGTCAGGAGATCGGCCGTTTCAGGCTGCCTCGACAGGCCCAAGCACTGGAGCTCAAGCAGGCAGTGGAGGACCGCACGTCGATACCGATGGGAGCCGTAAGTGCCTGTGAAAAGGTAAGGGTGCTCTCGGCCATCACAAGTAGAATCAGAAGGAGTTTCGGGTATATTCTACTCTGACACTGACTATATAGGGACTGTATTGGAATAGTAGCTATTGTACGTACAAATTCCTATATTACTGGAGTTGCACTTTGAGTCCGCCTAAGAGTCACTGGAGGTCAAACACCATCATGATTAGTTGTAGCAGTGCGCGATCAGCAAGCAGTTAGGCCAGTTGAAAGGCGAAAGGACGAGTAATACAAGCAAAGCCAGTACTAGAAAGAAGGATAACGATGGTAACTGCTGCTGCTATTGCCAATAGGAGACAGCAGACATGCAGGCCGAGTGTGAACTGTTTTCACGCCTTTCAGGTTCGAGTTTGGGGTAGAGCCTCTCCAGTTACAGTATCCCTTTACAGTACGCCTTGCAGTAACCCTTGTAGGAACCATGGTAGAATCCTTATAGTAACCTTCCGCGATGAACAGCACCAGAGATCCTTGGAGGAATCTGCTGGCTTGCCCCGCGAGACTCAGCAGGTTCTCATCGGGCACCGCCGTGTGGAAGACGAGGAAATGTTGCTGGCAGGCGGGCATCTGCCAAACAGCGCAGGTTTGATTCATATTCCGATTGGGACCTTTCTGAGTGAGTAGCATGCCTACTTGGAGGTTCATGGGTAGTTATAAGTGCGGTTGCAATTAGGGTAACTATAGTTATAACCCAGATTAAGGGACTTATAACCCTATTTATAACTACCCATGAACCTCCAAGTAGTGCCCCCATTCTCTCAACATCCAGGTGGTGATACTCCAGATTTGGCAGAGGTCGAGGCGACGCTGTTGGTTCAGCTACCCGTCCCGAGGACACGTCTTGAAGTTCAGTGGGAGCAACTGCCAGAGACCGACGGCTACCTTGAGGAGCTTCGAGTCTTAAACCCGGCTCGTAAGGGGTTCAGGGGATGGCCGCCGAAGGAAGTCCTCGTCCCCACCGCTAGGATGGGCTGCGTTGGTATCGACCCGGAGAGTGGCCTTCTCGTTCTGGTGGGAGGAGGCCTTCCTGAACACTTCGGGCGCCGTAATGGCAAGATTTTACAGGGCATGTACGACTCCGGTGAAGGCTCTGATAGCTTCCATGCCTCAGAGCTGGAGGATGCTGACGGCGAGAAAGGGCCGTCGGGCCCAACGGTGGAATACCTGCCCTTCTCTTGGAAGCCTTGCTATCGGCGGCAGCATCCTGCTCGAAGGGGAGACCATAGCTTCCGGAATTCTGCCAGAAACAGCTTGCTGGTGCTGCCAGCAGACAGCCCAGCCTTCTCTCTTCCTCTTGATGGGCACGACCCACTTGTGACAGCAGTGGAAATGCATGCCATGTCGTCCCTGCAGGGATATCCTTTTCCTTCTGTTGGACTAGCAGTCGCTCTTGCCACTGGAAGCCGCCGAAAGTTTGCGGGTCCACTGCAGCTAATTGCGTGCGAGCTGAGCCCCGTGGCTGCAAGGACCATCTGCTTGACGCCTGCAGATGCTGACTGCCAGGCCGTCTGCCTGGACCGTGCCAAAGAGGTGGCCATCTCGGCTGAAGTGCACTCCGATGGCAGTTACATTGGTTTCTACCGCCTCAGGCCCTGCCAGGCCTCGAGTGCAGAAAGGCTTCGTGCCGAAGTGGGATCCTGCGGCAGGAGGGCCACGAGCATAGCATGGTCTGAACCCGCCGCCGCGGTTCTTCTCACCTTTGCAGGGGAGCATGCCATCTACGTGTACCAACGAGTGGGCGCTGCATGGCAGCCTGTGCAGACTTTGGGCGCCGCTTCGAGTCGGGGCTGTCAGGATGGCCCGGCTTCGGATTTGCGATTTTGGTTTCCATGCGGAGACTGCCGGCTTCTGCAAGGCCCATATGGTTCCTTGATGAAGGACTCCTTTCCCCTGGTGCCGGGCCCGGGTGGAGCAATTTATGTCCACAGCGGGGGTGCTTTGCTCCTTCTGGCTGCAGACCTCACCTCTGCTTCCAAGATCACTTCCATGCGAGAGGAGCTCTGGCTGACAGAGGATGATGAGGGTACGCCTATTTTCCCAACGTGCCAAAATGTATTCGGAGTGCATTCAGGCGGTGTCTACCGCTCTCTTGTAAGAACCAATGATACCGAAGAGGTGCTGATACGCAGGCTCCAGATCTCTGCAGAGCTGCGACGGCCTCGAAGCGGCATCCGCGCGACGGCTCCCAAACTCTGGCCAAACATTGGAGAACGACGGGTTTATCATGCCGAGTTGGATCCCGGCCCACAGATTGCGCCAACCTATTATCATGACTCACATCGAGACAAGTGGGATGGTAACGCCATGTGGCTTTCCGATGACTGGTTGTGGGAAGCGTGTCCTCAGGAGAAGCCGGAGGATCTGCGTGTGTCAATGCTTGGCATGTGGACCACCTTTGCCAGGTGGCGCAGAACATCCTCTCAGAATCTATGTGGTGAGAGCAGCGACATTCAACTCAGGGTCTCTTACGTCGACGAGTGCAAGCCCGTGCTGCCTTGGAAGAAGTAGGACTTCGAGCTGCGAACTGCTTCACTACTGGCCGTCACGCTGCTTTGTGCTTGTCCTGCTGAAGGTGGAACGGCTCTGCAACGCATGTCAGCCAGCATCTGTTGCCAACTGCGGCTTCGTGCAACATGGCTGTTGGCGATGCCTCGAGCCTGGCTGTGTGTCTGAAATCTGGCTTCGAGCTTCTGGGCTGTCTTTCCCAAACTAGAAGTGCCGGGGGTTGCATGAGCACCCAACACTCAGAAGAGACATCGGTTAGTCGCGAAAGCTCTCGGCAATGAAAACAGTGCTGCAACTCGGCGCAAAAGGCCCGAGGTGTCGCCTCAAGCCAGTGCAGCTCGAAGGTCCTAGTCGAAGTATAACAGTAGACATAACTCGGACTGCTCCGTCGCATTTTTTCTTAGGCTTGGTGCAGCTGTTGCTACTGCGGGTGCAACGGCTGTTGCTGTTATTATGATGCGAATCCTTTGCCCGTACGCATGTGAATATCGCCGGTGCAAAAATTGCGTTTCTTGCTTAGGCCAGCCCTACCTAGCAAAGTTGCTATTGGCAGCTACTAGTTATTGTTTATTACCAGATTTTCATGCCCAGCCTCGAGCGACATTTCGATTAATTTCGAGTGTGATGACGATTAGATTAGTGTTCTGATGAATCAGAACTTGCTAGGTATTTTCATTTTCAGTATCAGTGTTGTTTCCCCTGTGCTAGAATCGGTCTTGCGATTGCTAGGTTTATTGATCTTATGTTCTGTTTATATCCGCCGAACTATCTCTGTCACCATTGTAGCTGTACTCACATTGTTATTATTAATTACTAATTACTATTGGATCCAGAGAGGATCAGTCGGCCAGAAGTTAAGGGTAAGAGTATCGGTGCAGCTCACATATGTTTGGTTTGTGTCAAGGTATTGTTGGGGTTACTCTTGTGGTTCTTTATCACGGTTATGGCGATGATTGACGTGACAGCTGAACTTCCGGTGTTCCCACAAATCCAGCCAGCAAGTTTGTGTCGTACATGCTTGGAAAGGTCCGGTCCCAACGGTGCTGCTTCTGAACCGCTGGCGCGTGAGCCTTGACTGCCAGAACTACAGCTTAGGGTTCAGGGTGTAGCCCTAAACCAACGAATTTAAGCGCGAGAACTCGTTGGATAAGCGCGAAAATTCGTTGGATAGTTCACTT
>CAJNDV010031104.1:0-51280 GCA_905221635.1 Symbiodinium sp. CCMP2456 | reverse complement strand
CCTACATGACCGAAAGCATACACACCGAAAAAATCATGTTAAGAATTGCCTACATGCTTTTCGTGCCTACATGACCGAAAGCATACACACCCAAATAAGCATGTTAAGTCCTCATTCGCGCTGGGGCGCAGAGAGAAGGGACGAATCACAACCACCATTCTCCAGATTGGGTGCTGAAACCTCAAGGCTGTACCATGGGTTTTCTTCAGAGCATGTCTAAGCTTTAACAGGCACCGCAATAGCCAGTTGTAGTTTCTCCCGTTTGGGCCAGCCCACAATCGTGCTTTTCACCGTGTGGCTGTATTTTCTCCCGTTCGGCTGTATTTCGACCCGGTGGCAACCGGGGGGGGAGGGGGCGTTACGTCTCCGAATAAGTTTCACGGAATACAATTAAATAAATAAACAAAAATATATATATATATATAGATATTGTTTTTCTTTCTGCGCATGTTGTCAAGAGCACGTGGAGGGGTGGAGCCGGAATAGCATTCGAAACCGTAGATCTGGCAACCCGGGTCCGCCCAGCGGCAAGCCGGCGCCGAACTTGGCTGGGTTCAAGACTTCTGAGTTTAGGGTTTCTAGGTTCAGAGTGTCGAGGTTCAGGGTGTACGGCTTTAGGGTCTCTGGGTTTAGGGTTTCTAGGTTCAGGGTTTCGAGGTTCAGGGATTACGAGGTTTCTGGGTTAGGGTTTCTAGGTTCAGGGTGTCGAGGTTCAGCGTGTACGGGTTTAGGGTTTCTAGGTTTCTAGGCTAAGGGTTTCGAGGTTCAGGGTTACGGTGTTTCTGGGTTTAGGGTTTGAAGGTTCAGGGTTTCGAGGTTGAGGGTTTACGGGTTTGGGTTTCTGAGTGTAGGGTTTCTAGGTTCAGGGTTTCGAGGTTCAGGGTTTACGGGTTTAGGGTTTCTGGGTTTCGAGGTCCAGGGTTTCGAGGTTCAGGGTTTAGGGGTTTAGGGTTTCTGGGTTTAGGGTTTCTAGGTTTAGGGTTTCTAGGTTCAGGGTTTCGAGGTTCACGGTTTGCGGGTTTAGGGTTTCTTGGTTTAGGGTTTCTAGGTTCAGGGCTTCCAGTTTTAGGGTTTACGGGTTTAGAGTTTCTGGGTTTAGGGTTTCTGGGTTCAGGGTTTCGAGGTTCAGCGTTTACGGGTTTAGGGTTTCTGGGTTTCGAGGTCCAGGGTTTCTAGGTTTAGGGTTTATGGGTTTAGGGTTTCTGGGTTTAGGGTTTCTTGGTTTAGGGTTTCTAGGTTCAGGGTTTTGAGGTTCAGGGTTTACGGGTTTAGCGTTTCTGGGTTTAGCGTTTCTAGGCTAAAGGTTTCGAGGTTCAGCGTTTACGGTGTTTCTGGGTTTAGGGTTTGAAGGTTCAGGGTTTCGAGGTTGAGTGTTTACGTGTTTCGGGTTTCTGGGTTAAGGGTTTTTGGGTTCAGGGTTTCGAGGATCAGGGTTTACGGGTTTAGGGTTTCTGGGTTTCGAGGTCCAGGTTTGTAGGTTTAGGGTTTATGGGTTTAGGGTTTCTGGGTTTAGGGTTTCTTGGTTTAGGGTTTCTGGGTTCAGGGTTTCGAGGTTCAGCGTTTACGGGTTTAGGGTTTCTGAGTTTCTAGGCTAAGGGTTTCGAGGTTCAGGGTTTACGTGTTTAGGGTTTCTGGCTTTAGGGTTTCTAGGTTCAGGGTTTCGAGGTTCAGCGTTTGCGGTGTTTCCGGGTTTAGGGTTTGAAGGTTCAGGGATTGGGGTTTTTGGATTAGGGTTTCTAGGTTCCGGGTTTCGAGGTTCAGGGTTTGCGGGTTTAGGGTTTCTGGGTTTAGGGTTTCTAGGTGCAGGGTTTCGATGTTCAGGGTTTACAGGGTTTAGGGTTTCTTGGTTTAGGGTTTCTAGGTTCAGGGTTTCGAGGTTCAGGGTTTACGGGTTTAGGGTTTCTGGGTTTAGGATTTCGAGTATCAGGGGTGTTTAGGGTTTCTGGGCTTAGGGTTTCTAGGTTCAGGATTTCTAGGTTTAGGGTTTACGGGCTTGGGGTTTCTGGGTTTGGGGTTTTTAGGTTGAGGGGTTACGGGTTTCTGGATTTAGGGTTTCTAGGTTCAGGGTTTTCAGGTTCAGGGTTTCTGGGTCTAGGATAGAACCTTAGATTGGGGTTTCTGTGTTTTGGGTTTCTGGATTTAGGGTTTCGGGGGTGAGGGTTTGCGGGTTTAGGGTTTCTTGGTTTCGGGTTTCTAGGTTCAGGGTTTTGAGGTTCAGGGTTTACGGGTTTAGGGTTTCTGGGTTTAGGGTTTCTAGGTTCAGGGTTTCGAGGTTCAGCGTTTGCGGTGTTTCCGGGTTTAGTTAGGGCTTGAAGGTTCAGGGATTGGCGTTTTCAGATTAGGGTTTCTAGGTTCAGGGTTTCGAGGTTCAGGGTTTGCGGGTTTAGGGTTTCTGGGTTTAGGGTTTCTAGGCTAAAGGTTTCGGGGTTCAGCGTTTACGGTGTTTCTGGGTTTAGCGTTTGAAGGTTCAGGGTTTCGAGGTTGAGGGTTTACGTGTTTAGGGTTTCTAGGTTCAGGGTTTCGAGGTTCAGCGTTTGCAGTGTTTCCGGGTTTAGGCTTTGAAGGTTCAGGGATTGGGGTTTTTGGATTAGGGTTTCTGGGTTCAGGGTTTCGAGGTTCAGGGTTTTCGGGTTTAGAGTTTCTGGGTTAAGGGTTTTTCAGGTTCAGGGTTTCGAGGTTCAGGGTTTACGGGTTTAGGGTTTCTTGGTTTAGGGTTTCTAGGTTCAGGGATTACGGGAGTAGGGTTTCTGGATTTAGGGTTTCTAGGTTCAGGGTTTCGGCGTTCAGGGTTTACGGGTTTCTGGGTTTAGGGTTTCTGGGTTCAGGGTTTCTAGGTTGAGGGTTTCTGGGTTTAGGGTTTCTAGGTTCAGGGTTTCGAGGTTCAGGGTGTCTGGGTTTAGGGTTTCTGCATCATGGGTTCAGGGTTTCTAGGTTCAGGGTTTACGGGTTAAGGTTTTCTGGGTTTAGGGTTTCTAGGGTGTCTAGGTTCAGGGGTTTGCGGGTTTACGGTTTCTGAAATTAGGGTTTCTAGGTTCAGAGTGTACGGGTTAAGGGTTTGCGTGCTTAAAGATTGTAGGTTCAGTGTTTAATGGATATAGAAACTTAGTTTGGGGTTGCTGGTTTTGGGTTTTTTGGATTTAGGGTTTCAAGGTTCTGGGCTTGTAGGTTCAGGGTTTACGGGTTCAGGGTTTCTTCGAGGGTTTCTAGGTTCAGGGTTTGCCTGTTCAGGGTTTACAGGTTAAGGGTTTGTGGTTTTAGGGTTTCTGCATTCAGGGTGTCTAGGTTCAGGGTCTCGAGGATTAGGGTTTACGGGTTCAGGGTCTAGTTCCAGGGTTTGTAGGGTCAGGGTTTACAGGTTTAGGGTTTCAGGATTTAGAGTTTCTAAGTTCAGGATTTCTAGGTTCAGGGTTTCTGGGTTCAGGGTTTCTGGGTTTAGGGTTTCTGGGCTTAGAGTTTCTAGATTCAGGGTTTAATGGATTTATGTGTTTGGGGTTTCAGGGTGTAGGGTTCGAGGTTTATGGATTTAGGGTTTCTAGTTTCATGGTTAGTGTATTTAAGTGTTTAGGGTTTCTGTTTTAGGGTTTCTTCTGGACGTAGGGTTTCTAGGTTCAGGGTTTCTGGATTTAGGGTTTCAGCGCATAGAGTATCTAGGTTGAGGATTTAATGGACTTAGGGTTTCAGGTTCGTGGGTGTCGGGTTTCTGGATATAGGGTTTCTAGTTTCAGGGTTTCTGGGTTTAGGGTTTGCGGGCTTTGAGTTTCTAGGTTCAGGGTTTAATGGATTCAGGGGTTTAGGATTTCTGGGTTTGGGGGCCTAGGGTTTTTGGATTTTGAGTTTCTGGGCTTCGGGTTTTAGGGTTTCTGGGCTTTGGGGCTTCGGGTTTCTGGGTTTAGGGTTTCTGGGTAGTTGGGGGTTCAGAGTTTATGGGGTTTAGGGGTTTAGGGTTTCTGAGTTCTGGGTTTCTGGGTTTCGGGTTTCGGCATTTAGGGTTAGGGGCAAAACCCTCCCATTGTGGACACCGGGGTAGCAACTCCGAAATTCTAGAGCAAACGACACACAGACACAAATACACCCGAATGCAGATGCAGCGCACTCAAAATTCAGTAGCAAAGATGTCAAACATACATTTAACCCCACTGCACCGGGCCCACCAAGTTGCGTCCGGACCCTGGTTGCGGACCCGTCCCCCCGCATCTGGGCTAGTAACATCCCCCTCGGAAAAGTTTATGAACTATTCCGATGACCCCGCCCGTGACCCCCACCTAAGACACCCTCGATGGGTACGCTTTTCGGTGGTTGCCACAAATCAGAGGACCAGACAGCCTGGTATCAATTCACTTGTGTCTATGTTTTGTGGTCATGCCAGCGGGCTCGTTCGAGACCCTTAGTCCCAAGCAATATGAAGGATACAAGTGATACCAAAAACAAAGGTACCACCATCAGAAAGACACAAGTGATGTCCCTTCACTGTTTTATTCCATCGTTTTTCGTGATTGTGTTGATGACGATGACGTTGCCACAACCACCGAAAGAACAACAATGCTGAGCAGTTATAGAAGTGCTGAGGCTACTAGTACCCCGACTCAACTATTGCAAGTACTGCCACAGCTACTGCCACGGTTTGGGGTTTAGGGTTTCGCGTTTTCGGGTTCAGGGTTTAGGGCTCTGGGGTTTAGGGCTTAAGGTGTTTAGGGTTTAGGGTTTTATCGGCTTGGGATTTAGGGCTACTAGTACAGCTGCTGCTTCTGGGGTAAGTGCTAGTACCAGTACTACGCATCTACTGCCACTACTGCTGCTGCTACTGCCACGTTTTGGGGTTTCGGGTTTTAGGGTGTAGGGATCTAGAGAATTAGGTTTTTAGGGTTTAGGGTTTTAGGGGCTTAGGGTGTAGGGGTTCAAAGTCTAGGGTACCATTGCACTGTTACTAGTATTACTTGTAGCATTGTTGCAATACTGCTGATTGTACTACTGAAGGCCTCACGGACCACAAGTGGCACAAGTGCCACAAGTGGCGTCAAATGGCGAGGTCGAGTGGCACAAGTGGGGGCAAGACGCGATAGCTCGGGAGGTTCAAGAGGCGCAAGTGGCCAAGCGGCAGAAATCTGGTTTCCCCGCGCACTGCACTAGCACCGACAACGTGCGCACGTCGAAGTATGGTGTCACAGACTTCGTAGGGTCAGGGACTCCTTGAGAGGCTCCGAGAGATGGTAGCCAGCACGAGCTTTGCGCCACCAGGGCTCTCCTGCGCGGTCAGGTCTAGACTTGACAGCATCGCTTCTTTGATTCAGCGTGGACTTCAAGAATGGCATGTCGCATCAGTTGAAAGCCCACTTATGTTGGCAATGGCCTTAACGGCAGTTGTCTAACAGCCGTGTTCTGAGTACAACCTTAGCAGTGGCAAATTCACTGCATAGTCTCGTAATACTGACAGAAACAGCGAGCGGCGTACTGATCAACGTGGCATGACGAGATTACTTGCCAGTACATCAGAAGCGTGATAACTCAGTTGGCACCGTCGCCGCTCAGGCGTGGAAGTCCTCACCAGGCGTCGAGAAGGTCGTGTCCAGGCGAGCGATGCATACGGCTCGCAGCCAGTGCTCGGAAGTCCCCGATTGCAAGGTACGCAGACGCAGATGCTCCAGATCCCATCCTGTCTTCAGGGGACAATGTGTACACGGCGCTGCCTGCCTGCTTTCTTGCTCCCTTGTTGCCGCAGCTTGGCCAAAACATCTTGATCTCTGCAAGATGACCGTGGCGGCTTGCATCCACGAAGACAAGGGCTACGTACTGGACCTGATACCGAAACTGGCCATGAGTTGGCCTTCAGTTTCCTCTAGAGTGTAAATGCTGAAAGTGGCTTAGATGTTACACCTGAACCAACTTAGCAAGGAAAGATCGGCTGCCTGGACCTCAGAACGGCTTCAGGTGTACTTCTATTCACTGGTCCGTTCAAGTCGCCAGCAGCGATCATTTCGCCAGGCCTGGAACGAAGGTCAGCGGGAGGAACTTTACGATGTTTCCAGCAGTGCGTGCCAGGCTTGCCGCCAGGGCCACAGAACTGTCGCGTATGGATCGGCTGCCCAATTGTACTGCTGAGGTCACCTCGGACTACACCGGTGCTATGCTTTGTTCCGTGCATCATGCACCTCGGTATGTGGCACCTCATCCATCCTTGCGTCTAGGCACTCCGCCTAAGATGTCCTGTAACTGTGACCGGCTGTGTCTCGGCGTGCAGGGCTTGTTCAGTCGCAAGACGTCGCAGCGCGTGCAGCAGCCGAAGCTTCGGAGGCGGCCGGGGCAGGTTTGTTGGCCCATCACCTGGTTTGGGAAGCACTCGAAATGAGCTTCTTGCAGCGAAGAGGCTGGCAAAGCGAAGCCAAAGCCTCCGTCCTACACCGCCAGAGACGCTTTCTCAGAAGTCTGCAATTCATCTGTGCCCTGTGCCATGAAACTTGGAACGCTGACCATGACCACGTCTTCCTTCCTTCTGCAGGTGGCTGCGGAGAAGTTCGCGTCTGTCCAAATTCGCGCATCTGTGCCAGATGCTGCTGCGAAGGCAAGCGGCGCACACGGGGGATCCGTGTGACCTGGTATTTGTTCCTTTCAGCATACCTGGCAGGCGGGTGTGCCAGCAGGCCCGATAGCGAAAGGAACAGCGGCATGAATTTACTGCGGCAAAAGCGATTGAAGGCCAAGGATGCTGGGCATGTTGGCGGCCTTGTTACGAGCAGCATGCGTGGCAGCCTCGTGTCGTGTGGCTTCAGGGCAATCCACAAACCCGACCAAAGCATCCCGATCAAGGTCGCAGCAGTTCTCTTGGGTCGATGCCCTCAGCATGCTGGGACATGTTCCAGCTTGGCTCGGGAAACAATTCCTCGCGCCAAGGTGATTCACCACTCCTCGGATGTGAACGGCCAGACAAAGCGCGAGCAGCCGCATCCCCGTCCTTGAAGCAAGGCCAAGCGCGTCACCATCCACAAGGGTTGCATTGCACATGGCGAGGTCATGGGTGGGACTGCTCGATGAAGCAGGAGGAGATTTCTACCGCTTCAACTGTTTCGATCTGGAGGCCTTTGCTTGGCAGACATGGCCCTCGTGTCAGCTGCATGCCATCGGGACGTGGTCGACCCACCCACATGCAAGGATATGATTACTGCCCGTCGGTGCTAGGAAGTCAATCTGGGCCACAGATGGCCCCTGCAATGGAATAGATAAGCATGGCAGACTCCCTATCCAAACTGGTCCGTTCCCTTTATCGCGGAGCATGGCACTGACTGTAGATGATGTTTGCGTTCTCCTTTTGGGGAGGCGACTGCGGATCCGCGACTGATGCAGCAAAGCCCGGATGGCCGCCTGGACCATGTAGCTGGGTGCCGAGCAGTATGTTGTTTCAGTCGCTTCTCATATTATGAGCGTGCCCTATCTTTTGATGGCAAGTCTTGTGGCGGGTCGATGGCCTTGTATGTTTGTTGATTCAGAAACGATACACGCATGTAAGTCATATGAGCCTCCCTCACAACTTCCGTAAAGGTCCTTCAGGGTAGGGTGACTTTGGAATGCTGGATTTGGCCAACACTGAACACCCTGCAAAAGCCAAAAACGCACCCCCTACAAGAGCAAAACAATCAACCGCATTTCTGCCTAAGCTTCCGTGTGAAAATATGTATGTGGCTAGGCAGTCGATACTCTACTCGATACCCTTATCGATACCCAATCGATACCGTCGATACCAACCAGATCGTGCCGTAAGCCACTGCCCAATCTGACGGAATCACTGTTACTGTTGCTCTCACTACTTTTGCTACGATTACTACTATGACCAACCAATATCACTATGACGATCAAGTACTTCACTACTCGATGTCACAAGAGTACACCGACCGATGTCACATTAACGTTTCGCCGAACGTGTACAGTAAAGCGATGGGACCTCATAAATCTGTGGTTCGGCTCTCCCCCTCCTTTGCAGTAAATCGGGGACTGGTCCACATGCTCCGCATACAGTATATGGGGCATAGCTTGTCTGCTATGTACTACTGCCATATGATTGGCTATTCCCCCCCCGTTGTGGTTCGGGTTATTTCCCCCCAATCCCTCTGCACGTGCTATCCTGCTAGGTCTGCACACTCTTGACATCAGCTTCACTCTGTACATGCAGGTACGTGGATCAAGCGTCCTTGATCTATATCAGTCACAAGCATGGCCCTCTTCGTTGGACCGTCAACCATGCTGGCGAGACGGTCCCCCTGCTTTTCCTTTTCTGAAACATGCAACGGTCATGGCCCTTAGCTTCAGGGATTTACACACACACACACACGTGTAGTTGTTTGTTATGTGTACCTCGGTACATGTACATGTACGTGCCTAGCCATGTATACGCGGTCCCTGTCCCGTACGGGATATGATATCCTCCCTCACCCTTTGGAACAGGGTTCTCCCTCCTTGCATGTGGCTCCCTCCCATTGGTAGTAGCCCCCAAGTCTCCGAGCCTCTGTATTTGGGTGGGGGGGCGGGGGGGCGGCTCCGTTGGGCGGAGTGGCAGGGGGGAGGCAGAACGCAGACCATATGGTTGCACAGAAAAAAGAATAAACCTAAATAGACATATACAAAGATAATGTGTATATATATATATATATAGATGTATATATGTGACATATTGCAGATGAGTGCATAAACAGACAAGCAAATATACGTGGTGCGAGCCTGCGACCATACACACTGAATTGCTCAGTTTCACCGTGGGCAGGCCAGGTATTAACATGCCTTTCGCACGCCGTCTCTCACTGTATGTCGAAGCCTCGTGCCTTTGTTTGATCCTCACTTCGGTCCCGTTCCCTCCTCTTTAGCTTCTGCAGGGAATGCCTTCCTGCATGGGTAAAGGGGTTACTCCAACCCATAGAGACTGTTCGGACAGGAAACGGAGCGTTGCTGTGAGACATGTGTCATGTTGTGGAACCTGGGATCTGCTCTATCTGTTTAGTTCGCAGCAGAAGGGAATGCCAGCATAAGAAGTCAAGTCCCCCTGGGGTCGCCCTTCAGTGGCTCAGTCTGAAAAAAAGAGATGGCTGGCTGCACCAGGCGATGCATCAAGTGAATGTCGTTAAAGCTGTGCACCAGGTCGACAAGAAGAAGGCTATGGCGAAAGCAGCTCTTCGCCGACGCGGGAGCACAGTCACTTTGCAGGTGTGCCCACGATGTTTTCAGAAACCTTGGACCACCCAGACAGTCTAAGCTCGGTGATAAGCTTCCCTGGTTCTGGACATCAGGTGGTCATGGAGCTCCAGACCAGAATCTGCGACCCTCTCAATGAACAGCGCAGGAGTACTAGAGAAGAGCTGTCAGCTCAAGCACGCAAGCATCCAGCTCGTTGCGCAAGGTTGGGTATCCGTGTTCATCAATGACACGGTGGGAGTCGCAGCACGCACTTGTCCAAATCTTTGGATGTTCATCAGCTTATCGAATCTACTGTTTCTTGTCTGGAGATCATTGATGCCCGAATTCTTCGTCTGCAACATCGACGTAAACTTCGATGTGCGGTCTTCGTGGGATCGCCTGGCTGTAGGCCCAGATCAAGATTCAAGATCAGCTTACCACGTTGTTTCAGGTTTTTGGCGCAAGCCGGCCCTGTGAATGTCACCATCACGACGGCCACAATCATGCGCTCAACAGGGCCTGCCCACTTGCGAATCAAAGACGCCAGACTTTGCGCATTTTGAATGGAGCACCGGCGTGTGTTGTCCGCAGAAGGCGAGCTTTTGGGGGTTGGAGCAAGAGGGTGGGAAAGCATTTCACTGGCGCTCGCCCCCCGCCAGCTTGCGGATGCTGGGGTCTAGGGTTCGGAGAAACCTGCAAAAGCTGCACTATGCAGGAAAGACAGGACTAGCGACCCCGGAAAAAAGAAGGCCGGAGCGACTCTTCCGGCCAGCTTGCCGGGGTCGGCGGAATGCAAAAGTGGTTCTTGCAATGTCCTGGTATAAATTACGGTTCACTGATCACTATGCAGTCTATGCAGGGTGTACTAGAGTCAGGAGATTGCTTGCAGGTGTGAAGCGTAGCTAGAGCGGTGCTGCTGAGGTCAGCACTTTTCCTCTTTGCCGGCCCTTTTCACGCAATGCTCGTGCCGAACTCAGCAGTGGCGCAGCAAGGGGCTCTGCTCCGTCCAGTTTCGGATTCAGGGCTTCAGAAGGAGGCCAGAACAAGGAGATGACGCGCGTATACACGTGTTGTGCAGGTACGGTCAGCTCCAGTACCAACTGCCGGGGAAGCCGCAGGAGCTCCGGCGTGCAGATATCTAGAGCGGCCTACACCTGTGGTGTTGGCAGTTCAATCTTTCAGCCGTTGTCGCGAACCCGAGGACCGCTTCTCAAAGTTCAACTTCCCGATGCTCGTGTGGCCAAGCTTCGAGTACGCTGCAGCGGGCACTGTTTTCCCTCGAGCTGCTTCGAAGCCTTCCACATGATGCAGGTCAAATCTTCAAGCTCCCACTCCGGGCGATCGCACCTCTGCAGGGATCCAAAAAAAGTGCTGTTGTGGCGTCCTCCGACTCGAGTGGCAAGTCGGAGAAGTGCAGCAAAGGTCTATGCCTGCTATGCAGCGATGGCTGAGTCAGAAGCCATTCCTTTCGAGCATCCTGCAAACGATCGAGCTCGTCGGCGAGTTCTGGGAAGACTTGCGCAGCCCTGGCTTTGACGTCTTTCCATGCAGCTGATGACATGCAAGCGCTCTTTGCCAGGCAGCCAAAGCTAGAGCTTTCACGCCAAGTTGTCGAGGCATCTTGCACAGAATGATTGAAGAGACTTTGAAGATGGAATCGATTTGACGACTGTGAGACTGCCACTGCGGGATGCATGGTGGAGCGGAGTACTGGACTTTGTGGCTTTCCTGGAGACATGTTGCTGCTGGCGCGGGCGTCATGCTCTGCATGAGTCTGCGTGCAAGAGAATATGTCTGGGCGGGTGCAGGCTTCGCTCAGTGCGGCCGACGAACTATGGAAGCTGATTGGCAAATCAGGCCACAGAAGGGGATGCAAGGCCACAAGAAGCCAAGCTGCCCTTGCCAAGGTGGAGACTTGGGTAAAGCGGTGCAGTCCATTTGCCTGTAGCTAAGCACATTCGCCTTCTCCGACTCAGCAAACCTGATGGAGCTGACTGTGTCGCATTCCATAAGCTGAGGCGCTCTGCAGCTACATGGCAGCCGAAATGAGGTGGCAGTATGAGGACTGCAATGCCCTTGCAGCGTGCCCGGATGCAAGAGGTGACCCAAGCTCTCGAGCAGAAGCAGGTGGCCATGCAAGCTGGGGGCCTGCTTGTGAACCGAATTGGCAGGCATAGCAAAGTGCATGTCCGTGGATCCAGAATGGCTTAGGCTTGCCCAAGAAGTGTCGGCTGACAAGATTCACTCGCTTATGGTATGGCAACTGCTCCTCAGTCGTAAGGCTCGAGCCAGGTACCACATGTTAGAGCAAGTGACTTTGTCGTGCTTGTTTGAAACAGACATGCCTATGCGAGCCGCCAGTTCTACGAGAAGGTTGTGATCCGAAGTCATTAGTCAAGTGTTTCTTTACCAAGAGCCAGTCCGACTTGGTCTTGCATCATACTCAAAACGTTGTCCGGACATGACACCTATGCGGAACTCCAGCTTGCTTGCAGCTCTCCTTGTTTGGGGGCTGCTCGCTTTTCCAAGGCAGCTTGTCAAGCATGTGCGAAAGTTAAGAATTCTAGCATTCAATTCGCATGTGGGCTGCAAGAGACTCATTGAATGCCTTGGTCTCTTGGTGTGTTGCAGCCTAGGCGAGAAGGCCTTCTCTTTAGCCCGGGCTGGCAATCTGCACAAAGACCTCGATTCGTCAAGAGCAGATTGAATGCGGCCGCAGGCTGTCTGGCATCTCGCAGCTTGCTGAAGTGGCTGGTACTTGTAGTGTGTAGACCTTGACGGAGGCACTTCAACTCTGCCAGCCAAGCAGTCCATCCTGCCTGCGATCCGGGAAGCAGCTGGAGAGATGGGCTGCCTGGACGAATGGCTCCTCGTCGGGATACACCATACAGTTGGGCTAGGTCCTTGGCACAGGAAGGGGTTTTCATGCTTGCCCTTCGGTGGGACAGAGGGCGAGGCCAGAGTAGCTTGAGTTGCAGGCGCTGGTCCACGAGCGAGGGTTTTGCGATTTATGGCCCAGGCAAGAAAGTCTGACATCCCATGACACTAGCATGTACGGAGCTGAAAATCCTCGTCATCATCACCATCATCATCTTCTTCACCTTCATCACCTTCATCACCTTCATCACCTTCATCATCACGGGCCATCATCACCACCATCATCATCATCATCACCATCACCATCACCATCACTATCACCATCACCATCACCATCACCACGATCCTCAGCATCACCAGCCCAGCCCCTGCACGTCAACAGCAATGCCGAATCAGAGTGAAGATCATAGTGTGACATAGGACTCAGCAAGGCGTTCATCTTGTTTCGGCATGCGAACCCGCATCATGTTGCAAGCCCGCTCCACATGACTTGCAAGGATGAGCTCGGCATCTTCCCTTGCGGCTGCCTGCGACATGGAGGGGCTTCTTTCAATTCAAAAGGGTTGTTAGTTGGGGCTTCCCTTCGCGACATAGTGCAACAGCCTCGGGCGCGATGAACCAGAGTCGGTGTCGAGGCCCAGCTGTGGCTGGCCTTAGTTCTTTCGTAGCAGTAGGTAGCCAGTAGCAAGTAGCAGGCAGCAGGTAGCACGTGGTCGGTAGTCGAAGTGGCAGGAGGTAGCAGCGAGTCGGGGAAGGTAGCAAGTAGTAGACAGTGGGGTTGAACGGTTGTCAACATCTTGTCCTGCTACTATTGGGAAGTTCTGCAAAGCAAGAGCAGCTCTTTTTGATTCTGTCGGGGAGTCCGTTAGCAGTCCGTTTGGAATGGAAGTTTTTCTGCTGCGCTTTCGATATTCTCCTTGTTTTGGATCCGTTTGGGGGTATGTGGGATTTGGACCCCAACGGACCCCAAAACGGATTGAAGACGCACATGTCTCGAGTATTTTGATGCCCTGGGAGGGTTTGTTTTGGCTACGGTTTTGTTCTGCGTGGGTCACGCCATCGCCAACCGCATCCACAAGAAACCCCGCACTGATCCAAAACGAACCCAAAAGGACTCTGAACCGACCGTGCAGGCACCGAAAACAGATCCAAAGAACACACCTCAGATGCACTTTGCCGGATGGCTGCGAACGGATCCGAAACGCACTCTTTCAAAAGAGAGAGCTTCCAGAATTATCTTTTGACAGTCTGCAGATTAATCACAATAGAAGTGCGTAAAGCAGTTTTTAGTAGCAGAAGCTAGTGTTAAGTTTGTTGCTGTCGTCGTAGTGGTAGTAGTCACGAACGCTAGCTCTTCCGATGCTTGCCGGAGTTGTCTTTGAAGAACTAGGCTAATTTTAGAAGGCCTGGAAGCAGTTTCTGGGCCGTTTGGTCTGATAAATCAGTTGTTAAGGGCAATGCACGAGTGACGAGTCCCCGGCTCGCGGTCTAATTTTCACGCTTCCGCGCAGCTTGGACTGCTCCGGCTCATGTTTCGCACATTGTGTGTCTGAAGTGGGTCGGGAGCAGGGGAGCCTCCAAACCTCCGCATGCATGCATGCATGCATACCTATCAGACATACATACATTGACATGAATACATACGTACTTACTTACTAGTTTGCATACTTACGTACATGCACACTATACATGTGTGTGTATATATATATATAATGTATGTATGTATGTATGCATGTATGTATGTATGTATGTCTGTCTGTATGTATGTATTGTGTATGCATATATATATATATATGTATATGTACATACCTATATCAATTAGAAGAACTTTTTACAGCGCGAACGACATATTCTGCTATTTGTATGGAAATCTGCGTGTGATCGCCATGTCCAAACTCTGAACGTTGTGCTGGATCATGCGTCGAATATACAAGAGCATTGTGACAGCCTCGAAGCACCCTTTGCACGAGGAGCTCGAGGATGCAGAAACGCTTCTTGCAGCTTGGCGAAGTTAGGTCGCAAAAACTCATATATTCAGCTTCCGGACAATTCTTCCAAGCTCGCAAGAGATGAGTGAGCTGCCAGGCAAAGGGTTTCGGATGGTCGACCTGGTTGGCAGTGAACAGAGCAGAGTATCTGAAGCCAGACGTGCCGCGACCTCTAGAAGTCGCAGAGTCTCTCAAGTGGCTTGCATCCCAGCCCTTGAACTTGATACTTGGCATGAAGTGACTCGCTGCGACGCTCGGGTGAGCTCGTATGACGTAGGAGTGAGAGAGAGGGGTCAAGACTTGTGCCTGCACCAAGGAATCCGACGGAGTTGAGGGCAGTCGTTCAAGGCAGCCCTAAGGCATCACTGCGGAACCCTGCAGCATCCTATGCGGACTCCTTGGCAACGGCACCAGAGGCTCCTCTCAGCTGGGCAGAGAGCCTCAAGCATGTTGCGGGGATTCTGTTCGTGCTGGCAGGAGTTTCAGCAACCGGCAGCATTTCGAGAGCTGCTGGTTCGGTGCCCGATCGTACTAGATGCTGGGAATGCCAAGCCTGAGTCTTGAAGGTTTGTGCGGGGGTGCGGCCTGCATCCGAGGAGCTGAGCTTTCACTGCGGATTCAGCTGTGCAGCTGCTTGTTCCCGCTGCTGGTGCCCGGCAATGCAGCGCGTTAAGAAGGCAATGACTGTAAGTTGATACTAGTACACGTTTCTGCATAATGTGCGGCTGCTTAGCCTGGTAGGAATTTAAGTGTATATGTGCACATACATACATATATATATATATATATGTACCTAAACAACCTGAGACACTGCACAACCAGTCGGTGTGGCTGACTACAGAGCAGTCGATGTTACAGTCGATGTTACGCTGCGTAGCAGGCAGTTGCAAAGTGACAGACCGGGCAGAGAGTTTCTGATGCCGCCGGAGCGCATGTAATTGGATAGTCGCGGCGGCCGGATTTCGATCTGACGCCAGAAAGCTGTGGAGATGTGTGGATGGCATAGCCACCGACACTTTTTCGAAGGCACATGTACAAAGCAGTTTTCTGCCTTCCTATTCCACGTCAACACATTTGCGCGAGGCTCTGCCAAAGATGCAACGTGCGTGGTCAGAAATTCCGATTCATGTTTTTGCAGTTGCGTACTGTGCTGAGGTTGTCCAAATTCTGCTGCGGTATCCTCACACCTACGTCTTGACCTCAGGCTTGCAGTATCTTCTATGGGAAACTGAAATCCGAGAAGAGCCATATCTTGCCAAGCTCACAAGGATCAAATGGTGCGTGAGGGCTATGTTGCCTGCATCTCAATGACTTGCAGCTGTGACATTGTGGAGGGATCTTGAAGTGGTCATGTGCGAGACCTCAGCTTCCGGCAGGCCCTTCTGGTACGTGAAGTCTGCGATCCGCCACAGCTGGAGTCATGGCGGCATCTATATGTGCTGCTTTTTGTTGGGCCTTCCTTATGCAGTCTTTTGACTGTAGCAGTGTAAACTAGCAACTGGCCTTGCATAGGATGACGCCGAGACAATTTCGCTTTCAAGCTCGGCGAGGAGCCTGGCGTGTCCTGAGCCGTTTCAACAGTCCAAGCTGCGCTGCAGGGGATCCTGCAAGAAACCTGATTCAGAGCCCCAGCCTGGCAGTGAGAGCTTGAGGTCTCTGCCAAAATCATGAGAACCAGCCAGCGCTTAGCAACGTGGTCAACAAGGCCAGGCCTGCATGTTCGGAGGTTTGCGGGCCGAGTGACTGCGTGAGCGAGCAAGTCCGGAACGGTCCTTCGCGTGGCTGCGGCAAGGAGTTGAACTCTCCTGGCCCATCATTCCGAGCAAAGGTATAATTCGGAATATTGGGGAGGGATGTGTCATCCGAGCCCAGATCCCCCAAGCCGGGTTGCTTGGGCTGGAACTGGTCACACAAGCTGTCCTTTTCGCAGAGGGTAAGCCCTCGGGGTTTATCTGAAAGGCGCGCAGCTGCTCTGGCTCTTTTCCGGACGATGCGGCTGAGGAGCCAAGAGCTTAGTGCGAGGGCGACTGCTGATCTACCAACCGAAAGGCCAACGGCAGCTTTTCAAGTTCTCAGGCAGCCTCCTGTCCGCCAAAGATGCTCCAGAGCTGATGGAGACGCTGTCGCAGACCATGGACAAGCTGGCAGCTGTCAAAGAGGCAAAGGAGATGAGGGAGCAAGGTAAAACCATCTAAATCCATCTACACATCTCAACCCTCCGCCTTAAGGGATTGGCTGCAAAGCTTCCTGGGGAAGGCCTGGTGCACGGTGCACATCAGTTTCTTTTGCTGTACGGCCGTGTTGCAAGCCATCCGAGCCGCAACCAGGCCAGGAGCCAAAGCAGGCGAGATGTGATTTCCTTTTTTGCTCCCCGCCCCCTTTTTTTCTACCAGGTAGTCGCTAGCGGCTCTCAGGCTGCAGAGGACAAGCAGGTGGCTCCGTTTAGGGTTTAGGGGTTAGGGGTTAGGGTTTAGGGTAAGCGAGTGATACTGCCGCAGGTCATCATCACAGCATTGTCTGGCGCCGTGAATATTGCTCCGGCCTCACCCATGTACTTGTGCTTCCCTCCCTCGTGCGACGGCACTGAGGTGCGGTCCAACCTCTCGAAATTCTCAGAGGACGGAGCCGCAAAAGGGGGGGAACTTTGCCAACACTATTATTATTATTATTGTTATTGTTATTATTGTTATTTAGTATTATTATTAGTATATTACTATTATTATTATTATTATTATTACAGTATTCTTATGGATTATTCATGGCCCCCTTGGCCCAGGCCCTGGCCATGAGCCTGCAGGGTGCCGGGGTGCCCACGAGCCTGGAGACCCAAGACCCGGCCCTGGTCCGCAACATCCTGCGGACGCTGCGTGGCTCTCGGGTCTGCATGGGACGGCTGGGTTTCGATGTATGGCGGGCGCTCCATTTCCTAGGATCAGAATGGTGGCCTTTGAAGACTGTCCGACGCGCGGTTTGGATGCATCCGAGAAATCAGAGTCTTCACGGAGCTTTTTCATGTCAGTTCCTTTCCAAAAGAGAACCGCTCCGAGTGCCGCAAGGCTTTGTGGAGTCCCAGCACACCTCGTCCGAGCTCATGCTGGGCTCTTTGCAATCTGACGTGTGACATGTGAGGTGTAAATTACGCCGTCCATTTCTCTGTATCACATCTACTGAGCTGCTTCTTTACATGCAAGCCCGGAAGGGGGGGTTGGGGGCCAGGGGCGGGGATACCTGGGTGGGGATGTAGCAGCCCGGGACTCGGACAAGGATCATGTGGATGGCGCCTATGCAGGAACAGATACTACACATGCACAGACTCGCTTGTACATGCCAGCGTACACCGACACGTATGTGTTGAATGATAGATGGATACTATAGATAGATAGACAGATAGATAGAGGATCTAAAGAGTTTCGATTCTTAGATGATTAGCTCGAAGGCATCCGTGCCGTCCTCAGAGTGCGAACTGCGAGGCGCCATCCGACAGCGAGAGTGTTTCGCTGTCATATTCCAATGGCCACCAGCCTCAGTGTCCACGGCTCAGGGATTCTTCTGCACTTGAGTCGACATGGAGCTGAAAATAGCAAAGATGTCCCGGATCTTCGACTGCTGGCGGCTGTTGAAGCACCGAAAGCCCAAGGTCGAACTGGATCCCATTCCGATAGGGCGTGGTGCTGTCAAGATCTTCGTGGAAGGCACAGGGACCGGCCAGCCTGCCTCACCCCGTCTTGTCCTGCGAAAGTCTCGCAGGTGAGCTTGCAGCAATGTTCAACAAGACTGTGCAGATGAAGGCGTCCCGCAGCACACGGGGGGGCATGTGAGCTGGTGGTGCGGGCTGCATCAGGTTGGCTCCTCCACACCTACCTACATTGAGCTTTCGGGTGACAGCTTCGAGTGGCAGCTTCTACCTGAATTGCTGGAACCTGCACAAGTTTGTCAGTTCTGGTGTTGCTCTTGGATGTGGCGAGGTTTATCTACGATCTGGACAAGGTGTCAGCTGACAAGGAAGCAGCCCGGTTGCACGGAGCTTCGGCGGCTCGGAGCGCTGACGATTCTGACGATCAACCTTTGAAGCCAAGGCAGTGCAGCTGGGAACGGGTGGTAGCATGCCAGAGCCCCGTTTCAGGCTTCAACGGTTTAGGTGTGCGGAGCATGGCAGCAGTGAGAGTTGGGGGCTTCTGGCACACACTGGAAGTGCCTCTGCCCTACACCTGGCACTACTAAGGGAAGCCCTGCAGAAGACCACGGAGGCAGATGATAAGCCGCCAGAGAAGCTTCCCTGCACGTGGCCACAGCGAGTGCAGGCAATCACAGATGAGAACCTCGGCTATCGCTTGTATGCTTGGTGCTCGTGGGGCAGCCGTCGTGTTCTTCCGTATGGTTGCAGCGTCAGGTCCTCCCGTGCTTTGAAGCCACAACTCTGGAAGAGGTGAAGGAGAAGCGTCAGCTGGCCTCGATCTGAGACATCTGGCTCCGCCGAAGAGTCCTAGTCATGCCATTTATGCCTTTGAGGTGATGGATCAGCAGCTCCTCGTGCATCAAATTGTCAAGCTGCACTCCAAGCAGCTGCCTCAGAAATGCTTTGGCCACGGACCACAGTTCTCGGTTCCACGCATGAGGACCGTGGATGGTGGCCTAGTGGGTGCAGACAAGGTGCCCGGCTTGAAGTGCCCGAATCAGGCGTTGGGGAACCAACACGTTCGGTTGTTGATGGGGGACTTTGCAAGCAGTGGCACCGTGGGAACAACCGGGGCTTTCCTTGGTTGGCAATGGGACTCCTGGCTCTTGCGGCGCCCCTCGCGGTCTCACAGGCGCTGCAGGAGGAGATCGACAGCGCCGTGCTGATGCTGCTGTCTTACCTGGCACACCTCGGGGAGGTGCGAGTGCAAGTGCACGATGTGCTGCCGGCCGCCGCAGATTTTCCCTCTGTCCAGGATGAGCCGCACGCAGCCATCACTTCGGAGGCAGAGATCTTCACCCTCATGTACAATGCCGTGGCCTTATAGCTAAGCTGCAGTGTGCACACGGGAGTCAGTTTGACGAGAGGTGCTCTTGAGCCGGCCATCCGTCGCTGAGCTCCGAGATCCCGCGAAGCGGATGTCAATGCCCCACCCTCATGCTTCCCAGCAAGGGGCCATCTGCTGCCAAGATTTGTTTCCCGATCAGCGCGCCAGCATGCCAGGACGGACGAGCACGTTGCAGCTTCCAGGTTCTACTACGGGCCCGGCTCTCGCATCTGCGATTCACAGAGTAGAGGTGTCCCTTCGCACCTTGGATGCGCGAGGCTGTCCCTTTCCGAACAGGGCCGCAGCAATTTCGTGCATTATCAGCAGGTGGGCTGTCGGTTTTCCGTCTGCATGCTTGCCAGCATGATGAAAGGCTGTCGAGAAGGTTGTTGATCTCGCGGCGGAGGACTCTGTGATGGATCGGGCAGGGCAGCTGGGACACAACGAGACCTCCTGCTTCGCAGGAGTCCGCAAACAGCATCGGAGTTGGTTACACCCCAGGATCTGTGGTGGATCCGCATCAGGCCGAAATCGCACTGCCATGCGTGCTTCGGCAGAGAACCGTCAATCTGAAAAGGTCACCTGCCACGATCGCGGGTACATCATCAAGACCTTGACGAACTTCTCTTGCACTCCGGCGCCGTGTCTGCAATGCCTGCTGCCGCTGTCAACCTCTTCCGGCGGCATGACCAACTTAGGCTACGTGGACGTTGCCCAACACGCTTCTGCTCCTGAGGCCTTGCGATGCCTGTCAAAGAGACTTGCAGGCATCAGGTCAGAAGTCAGACTGCACGCAAAGCGGTCAACAAACGAAGCTCCCTCTTCTGCAACTCCCCTTTTTTCTTGAAGCTATGACTCGGCGAAGCTTCAGTCCGCCTCTCCGGGTCTTTATACGGATCGATCGAAGCGATCATCCTTCGCGCGAACCCTTTAAAATCTGCCGTAGCATCCTAAACTGTTCGAAGGGTCTTCTTCTGCTGCAAACTTGTCCAGCTTCCGAGAGGCATGCGTTTGAAATCGTTTGAAGTAAGTTTTGTCTTTTGGCAGGCCCGACTCCGAAGTCCTCTTCACCGAGTGCGAGTTTGCCCGCGGAAGTACTTCTTGGAGTCCGAGCTTCACAGTACGAGAAACTTGGGCGCATGGCGAGCCGCACCGCAGGTCTCAGCTTCCACACCTACCTGAACGAAGAATTCAACAGTCCGGGTAAGGCACGTTTTCTCACTCTGCCCCTTCGGCCTGAGGAGAATCCACTGTCTCTGTTCAAGCATCAGGTGGCATGGATGGTTTACAAGGGTTTCACGGCACCGCACCCGGGCTCGGGCGTGGTTCGGACCTTGCAGAGTACCACATCAAGGCGAGTGATATCCAGATGGCCGTTGGAATCTCATCTTCAGAGCCTGCAGCTCAGGTTGAGCTGGGAGTGCCGCTAATGTAGCACAGATCCACAGATGCTGTTCAGCGTCTAGAGCAAGGGACCTTAAATAGAGCTGCCCAGTGTGCCGCCAGAGTTACCAGCAAGGACATTGGGAAACCGCGCAGGCTCCGGAGTTCAGCTTCGTTCGGTCGTCCCTGAGTGCCCGTGCGTTCCAGGTCTTCACCCCCTCGTCTTGAGGCGCAAATTACGCAAGTTTCGACAGTATAGTCTTGCTGCCTTCGGCACGACCAAGGTTCACCCACAATGCGGCACCCTATCAGTTCGTGATCAAGACGAAACCCATGGAATGCCGGAAGCTTACGTCTTGCGCACTTATTGCTTGCTGGACTCCCAGCCATCGAGCTGTAGGCTTCAAGTGGACTCACCTCTGCATCTGCCTGGACCACTTCGTCCTGAGCCTCGCTGTCAACGGTAGCAGCCTCGTCGTGTCAGCCGCCGTCGCACATTTGCCGCACTCGATGGGTCTAGGCGAGCTGACATGGGCAGAGGAGATTCCGAACGAGATCCAGAACAGCCCCCAGAGTCCCAGAGTGCGCAGAAAGTCCGAAACACCCAAAACTCAGGCTGATGTGCTCCTACGGGACGGCTGACCTCTGCATCGGCTGCCCGGGCTGGGAGTTTGACAGGGCGCCCGGCCGGCCTGCTTCCGTGTCTCTTCTCACTGCTCTTAGCTTGGGGCGTGATCGCACGCGAAACGGGGATGGCACAGCCTTCCAGGGAGATCCCCCACGCATGGATCTACTGTGGGCTGCTCGGGGTTGCTCTGCAGGGCAGTCCCTGGTTCTTCGAGTCCTTCTGAGGCGTGAACATCTTCGGCTTCAAGTCCCTGGAGCCGAACGAGGCGCTCTTCAACAAGCGCCGCGAGGCGGGGCCAACATCGCAGAAGTTCTCGCGCTCTTCGGGCCGCGTGCTGGCAGGAGCTCATCGCCTGGAAGAGCACCCACGAAGAGTTCGATGAATCTGCCGGACGCCTCGACACCACAGTCCCAAGGCTTTGGATGCTGTTCTGCAAGCTGAGGAACTTGGGCGAAGCGGTGTGGATCTACTGCCAAATCCACTGAGCATGCCGGTCGCCGTGCGTGCCAGCTTCGACACCCGACAGGCTTGCGCTGACACATGCGCTTATAACCACATTAACCACGTAGCATCGCATCCTGTGCTGAATCGTCTCGCCTTTTTAGGCAGTGTCTGCTCTCCAGGTGGTGGCTGCCCGGCAGGGCGTGGAGGTGCTCTGCGAGCTGCTCTCCGGCGGCTCCGAGGCCGGCGCTTGGCGCCGGAACGCCCGCACAGCGGCCGAGCAGCTGACAGGCGCAGCGCCGGAGCGCTGTCTTCGCTCTCCGGAACCTGGCCGACCCCGCCGTCACCGCTGGCCTGCAGGGAGCCCCGGGCATCTGCCGCTTGTTGAGCTTTGGGGAAGCCCCTCTCTTCTCCTAATAGGCGCCGTGTGGTGCTGATGCTCATGGCGGCCCCGGGCTCCGAAGCAATTCCGGGGCTCTCGTTTCGGCCTCGTCCGTCCGTGCGACACTGAGGCACCACCCGGAAGAGAACGCCGAGTGGAGGCATGGCATTCGTCGGGGTACCGTTCTTGAGCAGCGACAACGATCACCAATCCTGGTAGCTTTTGGTCATGTTCTCGCAGCTGTTTGTCTTAACCACACGCAGAAGCGAGCAGTTGACTTGATGGCACTGCTCTCAGGCCGTGTCTCAAGAGAAAGTGACTTAACTGGTTGTAAATCTTCTTGTTTGGCAGGGTTTGTCTATTTGTTCAGTGCGGATACTTGTTCGATGGGTGCCCGTTTCTGTTTGTTCATGTTTTGACAGTCATTGCTGTTGTTTTTCCTGAGTCCCTGCAGTTTCCTTCTATTGATTCAAAGACCACTGCTCTGGTGTTCGGCTGAATGCAGAATCGATGAAGAGGATGATAGCACAAAGCTTGGCTGCTGTATCTCGAGCACTGTCAGCATGTGATAGCAACTGATGTGTTCTTGCTTTCCACAGTTGCAGAGCTCAAGATTTTGCGAAGCTCATCCTGTGGCCAACACGGAGCATGGTGATTCTCTTAAGGGCTGGCGTTGGGCAAGATTGAAGGAGTTGAGTTCGCCTGCAGCGTTTCTACTACCATGTTGTTGCATGCGGCTCGCTTTGCTTCGGTTTCTTCTGCGTCGCAGTTAACTGCCAAATGCTCTGAGCTTAAGTCATGTAGCAAATCGTGCGCGGGGAGATGAGGGAGTACATGGGGGCTTGGTTGTGCCGGATGTTTTCATTGCAACTTTGATTGGACTTTTTTTGGTTCGTCTTGATGTAGTTCTTGCGATTAGGTTCCTAACAGTGTGCGCCTGAAACTAGATGAAGAAGCACACGTGTGGGGGGGGGGGGATGTCAACGGCCAGGCAGTCTACAGGCTGCTCCAAACTTGCCAGGAGGCCTGTGCAAGACTGAGGAGAAGTCTATAGGTAGTATTATTAGGGGTACCCCTCAGAGGGGACCTTATTGAGAGGGTCTATATCCCCAAGAGTCCCCCGGCCCTAATCCTAGCTCCCAGTCTAACTTGCAGCCTGCGCCATGCCCGAAGGCCTCGACGTTTGCTGCTGCGGCGGAGCTGGCCCTGATGCTCGGCCATCCGAGGTTCGTGCGGTTCATGGCTCTGTGCTCCCAGAGCAGGTCACGAATATTCTGAACTGGGAGCCCCCTCTCGGCGAAAAAGGTGTCGAGGACCCATGACTTGGCTCTAGAATGCGCAGGAATGTGTCCGTGAGTTCTGGCGTGCAGCAGTGTTACCATTGCGTCTGCAAGAGAGTTGCGTTCGAGTAAGTGTCGGTTTTTGGTGTGCTTGGCGATGTTTTGGGTCGTGAATAGATAGCTCCATGTACCATTGGGCTTCCAGGACAGCATCCGGCTGGAGCTGATTAAGAACCTGATCGCCCCACCTATCGATCCAGCGCCTTGGCTCTCGAGATTGCATGGCAAAGTCTGGAGTGTGCAGGAGCGATTTGTGGTGTGTCTGTGTCTGTGTCTGGATGTTCTTCAGACGCCTTCTGCAATTGTGGCTGTCGAGGTGGACCAAGTCGTAGACAAGGTGCGATGCTCCGATTCAGATTCCATGGCCTTCGAAGTCTCAAACCCGCTTCAACTTCAGACTGATCGAGAATGCAAGGCACGACTGGAAGACCGAGCTCCTCATGTCACACAGCGGCTGATGCCGATTGCTTATCTTAGCCGTATATATATATATACATATAATATAATATAATATATATATATATATATCTGTACAGCCTGTTAGACTCTTTTGAGGCTGCCGATGCTATCCGAGGACCTCGGTCGAAATCCGCCGCAACGTGGAACTCATGGCCGATCCCAAGGCCTTCAGCTTGCAAGTCTGCCGAAGGCATTCGCTCCGAGGTCATCCCAGATAATATCGCATCATGTCAGACCATGTCATATCATATCGCATCGTGCCATATTATGTCATGTCTTACATCAATAGATCAAGATACCAGTAACATATATATATATATATACACATACATACATATATACACATACATGTGCACATAATTGAAATGAATAACAACCTACATAATGCACATGTGTGTGACAGTGTGTGTGTGTGCGGTGTGTGTGTCTGTGTGTGTGCGATCTACATGTATTCGTAGATAGACCGCTCGTTTCGAATGCAAGCTCATGGAAAACCAAAATTTATCAGTTGCTTTTTCTGCGGCTTTCTTTCTTCGCTCGGTACTACAGTGCAGGCGAAGCCAGTGAGTAAGAGAGTGAGTGAGCCAGTGATGGTTCCGAACACGAAGCGTGCAAGGGGTTGTTTTTGCTCCCTGCACCTGCTCGTCGTGACTATGCAGGCGGAAAGTTAAGCAACTGACCGAGGCGCTCGCACGCACGGAGCAAACACACGAGGTGCTTTGAGAGTGCTTTTTTTCTCGATGTGTGTTTGTGTTTGTGGCCGTGTCCGTAGGCTTCGTAGGCCGAGCAGGCGGGACAGCATGTAGAGAGCACAAAGAATACAAGCACAAAGATACAACTCACGGAGCCAAGATGCAGGGAGAATACAAAAGCACGGAGCAATAAAGCATGCATTCTTCCGTGAGCAAGTAAATAGACAGTTAAGTGTGTAGGGATGTAAAGAAATAATGCAACAAGTAAGTAAAGAAGTGATTATGTAAGTAGGCTAGGTAAGCAAGCAGCTAAGTAGGTAAGACGGCAAGTAAGCAAGGCAGGAACTATGAAAGCGTGTTCGTATTTTATCTTACATGTATGTACATATCAATGCATGCATGCATGCATGCATTGTCGCGTCGGTGGAGAGGTGTCTGTACAAGTATGAGTTTGTCCTGTTTCTACGTGCATACACGTATGATCGTATAGTCTGTATACGTATATGACATATATATATATATATAAATATGTTTGTATGTATGTATGTATGTATGTATGTATGTATGCATGTATGTATGTATGTATGTATGTATGTATGTATGTATGTACGTACGTATGCGTGTATGAACGTATGCATGCATGTATGTATGCATGCATGCATGCATGTATGTATAGCCGTGTATACACTTGCTTGCTTGCTTGCTTGCTTGCTTGCTTGCTTGCTTGCTTGCTTGCTTGCTTGCTTGCTTGCTTGCTTGCTTGATCGTTTGTTCGTTTGTTTGCAGGAGAACACAGACACAAAAATAAACAATGAAAGAGCAAGGGAACCAACGAGAGAAGGAGGAGCAACGGGGCCCAAGGCACGAAGGGGGAGCGAGAAACGCATCGGAAGGAAGGAAGGAAGGCAGGCCGGCCGGCAGGAAGGACGGATGAGAGAGCGAGTTCTGACCCCTTGTAGAACTTCTTGGGCCAGATCCTTGAAAGTCCGAGTGTGCTTGCCATTTCCAAATGTGCGTGGCATCGAAATCTGCACGAGGCAAATGCTGTGGAGACCTTCTTCATGTATCTTTCATGTTCGCAGAGCCTCACAGTGCCGGGACCTCGCCGGATTTGACAGCTGATGCACATGAGCTTGTTGTACACGAGGACAAGAACCCTAGAGCTGCTGATTCGGTTGGTTTCTCGATCAACGAGCGAGATTCGAAGGCGCTCTTCTGTCAACTTCTGCTACGGCTGATCTCTGAACGACTGCGGCTCCAGGACATGGGCCGAAGACATGTGCCAGACGCCCTCTCAGAGCTGAAGAAACACGCTCCTTCGATCGTGCCTGCTCGGTGGATCTCAGGTCTCACCACTTCAAGCGCCTCATGGAGATGGTCTTGACCCTAGACCCTGGCAGATGAGATCTGCAAAAGCCGCACAGTTGTCTGCCACATTGTTGAAGCCTCTTGGCCGAGGTCATGCAGCAAGGTGACCGGCGAGTGCGGGGCCTCTACGAGACATTGTTGGGCTTTGTGCCTTAACCTCAGGATGCATGCCTGTGGAGACCGGTCTGCAAGCCCTGCTATTTGGCCATCAGGCTGAAGCAATGTGACCAGACTCGCCTCATGGAGACAGTGACTTCCTACTCAGAGGCCGATCCTGCCGCGGATTCCATCAACTCTGCAACGCGGTGCCGATGCTCCGATGCGTCAGGATGAAATCTCCGCAGAAGAGCGCTTCTACATCGGCAAGATCCTTTACGGGTGCTTGTCCTGTGTGAAATCCATGCAGGACGATGTCTGAAGCTCATGTTGCCAAACATTTTCTCAAATCAGAATGGAGATTGGAGGAGACACGCCCTCTGCTGGCCCCCGCGCTGGCAGATGCTGCCCACTTAAAGGTCGTGTCGAGGTCGGTGTTGCGGGCGGTGTGCTGGCCGGCGTCCTCATCGGTCGGAGTTCTGATAAGTTTTTTGATCGAGGTCTTGGTCGTTGTCCTGGTCGACTCTCACTCGTGTCGCGGTCACGTCGGGTGTCGCTATCAGCTCGGCGTCCCAGCGGTCGTGTCCGCGTCAGTGTCCGTGTCGTTTTGGTTGGTGTTTTCGTCGTTGTCCCGGTCGGTCGAGCCATTCGTGCCCCCTCGTGTCCAGTGGTGTGCCGGCCGTCGTGTCCAGATGTCCCGTCCCCGGTGATTATGTCTTTGATTATGGTCCCGGTCGAGTCTCATTCGTGTCAAGCGAAGGTGTCTTGGTCGTGTTCCGCTGGTGTCTCCGTCGGGTCCCGGTCTGTGTCCAGTCGTGTTCATTTCAGTGACTTTGTCGTTTTGGTCGGTGTCGTGGTCGGTCTGTTGATCGTCTTCCCGATCGACTCTCATTCGTGTCTCGGCTGATCCCAGTCCGTGGCATCCTCGCCGGTGTGCGTGTCGTTCTGGTCTATGTTATGGGTCGAGTCTCATTTGTGGCCCGGTCATTGCTATGAGTCTCACCTGCTGTTCTTCCCATTACTTGTAGCATCTGACGTAATCTCTTCCGGTTTTGCGATGTGGGTGGGCCGAGGCCATGAAGCCAGAGCATGCGCAGGGCGTGAGCCGCATTCGAAAGCTGCAGATCCAAGGGGCGCCGGGTGCTCAGCTGGGCGTTGTTCAGAGCCCGGGTTCGGCGGAGGTGCCTATCTTGATTGGGGTTTAAACCAACTCGGAGTTGAAACGATCCCGCTTGACATGACACACACATACAAAAAAAACCTGGACCTTGCGTCTGCTTGAACTCTCTGGTCGATTGAGGCCTGGAATTGCTGTGGAGTGCATACCGCTTCCGCCGCTTGTTGGGAATGCAGCGACCCTAGGCTGCGAGCTTTGAAGGAGCCTCGTGGATGCTAAGAAGATGCTGAGGTGAGAACGCAGGTCAAACTGTGGCAGCCGGACAAGGAACAGCTCTACCCTGTTTGCAAGAACCCCAACGAGTCTGCCCGGCCATCTTACCGCACAGAACCCGTGTGCCCACGCCGACGGCCGTCACCTAAGCCAGGATCTACATCTGGATCTCGCACAGCGAGTCCGAGCTGGACCAGCCCGTGGAGCGTCGCGAGGCCTTGTCGCGAAGAAGCCGGAGAAGGATGGACGCAGTTTCTTGTCACATGTTTTAGCAGGTTCCTCCCTGCGTAGTGGTGATGTGCCACACCCAGCCGATGCCCAAACGCGGTGAGGCCGTGCAACTGCAAAGTTCTATACCAAGAGGCTTCATACACTGTCCCGTCACATGCTGTCGACCCTGGCAGGAGATGCGAGAGGACACGACACAGTCTGTCTTGCAGCGCGCATTTGGATTGTTGGGACTGCTTAGCAACGTGCTCAGGAGGTGACCCAGCGCTACGAGGGAACCACGGCAGACAAGATCCTGTGCAAGCCAGGAACTAAGCATGGATGCCACAAGGACTCCAAGCAAGATTCAGGTCAAGTCATGAGCATCGTATTTCAAGACGGCTTCCGGAAGATGGTCTAAGGAGCCTAGACTTTGCAGACTCCATCTACTACCAGGCAGGTTTTGGCACAGCTGGACTTCTGCTCCCTCAAGCATCCTCGCTCAGCAGGTGCAGTTCATGGGTGGGCGAGCCATCCAGCCGTTCGTGGAGCAAGAGGATGCGGAGCTGCCGCCCGGCTGCAATTCGTGCGGCCTGTCTCTGAACGATGAGGGAGTTTCCGAAAATTAGGGGGTACCTTATTTTGGGGTCCCTATATTAAGGATCCTAGTATTTAGGGATATTTAGGGTACTATATGAGGGTCCCTTTCGGAAACCCCCATGAAGGGCCTGTGAAGACCGTGAATCCCGAAGCCAGGCTGCAGGATGAGCCACCCCGAGTCGTCCTGAAGCTCCTTTGCACCAACATGGTTATGAAGGCCTCTGCAGGGACTCAGCATCCGAAGCAAGATGTGTGAAGCTCGTGCAAGCTTGCAAGGACATGACAGAGCAGAAGGTGAAGCTGAATTGCAGCCGGATTGCAAGTAACCCGAACTGAGTATTGTTCACGCGAAAGCCAGTCAGTTCGGAGACGAGGCAATGCTGCCTTCGCCATCATTCCCAATCGAAGCCAGACAGCGGGATCCTGGAAGAGCTCTGACTGACGGGTTGGTTCTGCAGCCACTGTCGAAGCCCCAGGTTGCGGAGTTCATTTTCAAGCAGGCACGAGTTGTTGCTCCGTGCACAGAGCGCGGCAGCGCAGCTACTTCACCTGCAGGTGGAAGACATTGAAGAAGAGCTGCTGCAGGAGCTGGCGCAGGCGAAAGGAGAGCAGGACAGACTCTGCAGAAGATCCGCGAAGCCACATAGTGACTGTCCAACTCCAGCCTTGACAAGACCACTTGGCCTGATTCAGCGCACAAGAAGACTGGGATGCCTCAGTAGCCAGGACACAGAAGAGGGCGCGAATGACGAGGTCGCAGAAGGCTTTCGCTTTCGGCAACCGCTTCAGCTGTCTGCCTTCGTCGCCTCTCTGCACATGTCGGTACTGTAGTGTAGTTCTCGAATCATGAACCGGCTGCATACTTCTTGTTGAGAAATAGATCCATGATGGCACGCCCTTTTCATTGCCTGCTGATCAGAAGAAGTGCAGAGAACAGTGGTGGCAAAATACTGTTCGAAACGAGTTCGGAAGATTTTGGCATCAGACCGAAGCCCACATGTACACCCCTGTATATTAAACAGCAGCTTCTTTGTGTGTGTGTGTGACGTGGATCTGCTCGAAAGGGGTGATGCTGCATGATTCTTGTAGTCGTCTGAGCTGCTGTGCCTTGTGACTTTGGCACGTCAGTGGAGGTGGTGCTAGTTCGTGCCCGCTACATAGGGATTCGTGGTTTTGCTTTAGTCTTTTCAACTTATTCGATGTGTTTTGGGGAGGGTGACGCCGTAGGATGGGTGGGGGGTTGGCGGGTAGCTACGTTCATGTTCGAGTGCGTCCCGTTGATAAAGTGTGTGAGGATCATGATGAGGATGATGTAACTGCATGATTGGAGCATGTGCGTTTTGAGAACTAGCGATGAAAGCACACACACACACACACACACGTAATTGGCACCATCATCTCCAGCCCCCCTGCCCCCGCATCCTTGCTAAGTCAGCAAGCAGGATCAAGTAGGTATTGGTTTCGATAAGCGGAGAACTGAATCAGATCCCGGGAAGTCCAAAACTTGTTCAACGTTTCGGCGTGTTGCATTTTGCTGCGCTTGTCGAACTTTTCGGTGCTGTTTTTGCGTGCGCTGTTCGAACTTGTCGCGGCTTGATTCCCTTCTGTAGTATGTCCTGGTTGGTTTGGGTCCAGAACGTTCCATTCTTGAGGCACAGCATGCATCATCTCTCGAAGCCTTTGGCTTAAGCTGTCCTCCGCGGCAGCTTCACCAGTCTTCGGCCCACCTTGCCCACCCTTGTCTTCCATGCTTGGGTGTGGGTGTACTCATGGTGGTTTTCACTGCCTTGGGTCCATTGGGCCACCCAGACACTCGTCGTAGCCTGTGGGTTGTGGGTTTCCTCACCATCGGGATTCATTTTCGATTGTCATCATTTGAGCTGCCCGCGATTGGCATCGGTTGTATCCAATGTACACCAAGGTGTAACATTGTGAGACTGGGAGTTTCGTGCCCCCACGGAAGAAACAGCACTGCTTGCATTGCCTTGTGCCATAGAGAACTTTTCAGTTTTTCTGCTCTTCAAATTGTACACTTTTCGCAGTTTCTGCATTTTTCCAACTGTTCCATACTTGTCGGTTGTTTCTACTTTTCGACTGTTGTGATGTTTGCTTTTGCGAACTGTATTGCATGTTGCTAAATGCTTTTCGGCTTTTTTGCTTTTCTGCTAGACAAGGGCAGGCCAAGGGCTGGGTAGGGATAAGTAGGCAGAGGCAGCAGTAGTAAGAGCAGTAGTCGGCAGTAGCCGTAGTAGCATTGTCCCTAGCAACCAATAAGTATCCACAACATAGGTACCGTAGGTATGTTGGCTGAGTTTTCGGGTTAGACGAACTCTGCAAGTATGCTTCTGTAATTTCTTGTTTGGCAGGTTTGGGCTTTTCCAACACAATGTCGCCAAAATAGATTGAGTTGTTCGAGCCTTTATCAGTTGCATATCAAGATGTGCTTTCCATTTTCGTTTTTTGAAAGCACCCAATCGTGGCAGAAGCACGGGCATTTTCTTTCGCTTGGTTTTGGGATGCTGTTAATGATTGCTAACGGCCTTGGGAAACGCAGGAAAAGCTTGCACTGATACTGGGCCACCTCTTGGACATGCTGGAAACGGCATCCCTTGACTCGTAAGTTTCAGGGATTCGGCATCTTCAAAGCACCTAGACCGAACGAAGCGATTGGCCTGTATGTCCTTTTTCGGTTTGGGGATCCTAAATGGCAACTTTCCATGAGTTTTGATGTGACACATGCATTTCCGCCTAGTTTTTCGGGTTTGGGTGTGTGTGTCGAGTTTTGCTGAATGTTAAACTCACACAGGCAGCCAACGAGTATCCAAGACATAATGTTTTTGGCTGGGTTTTCGGGCCGTCTTTTCGGGATCTTAGACCTAAATTCTTCAGATCTCGCCTTCTGCAGTGATCTGGGATGTTTCACTTTCTCGATAGGTTTCGATAGTTCGACCGGTTTGGCTGTAGGAACCTTTTAGCTTTCGCCGTACGGTTCGACTTTTCGCGTTGTTTTTGTTGACGTGTCGCTTGTTGCTGCACGTTTCCACCGGTGGCTGCTTGTTGTTGATTTTTCGAGACTTATAGTATTTTAGAGTTTCCTGGTTTTCGCACAGAATGTTTCCAATGCAACTTTTCGACTTTTTCGCCTTGCGGCTTTCAGCGTGCCGTTCCTCGTTCTCGACTTATCCGCGCCAGCAGCCACTCGCAAACGCAGCCTCCGAATTATTTCCAGGTTTTCAGCTCAAACAGCTTAGGGTTTAATTAGTTTTTCGCAGCCCGGCGTCTCCTTTAGTAGGGTTTTTTGGGTTTGGGGCCCTCCGCCTATGCTTTTGAGTTTCCTACCTTTCATCTCTTGTTCACGTCTCTATCACTCGTCTACGTTCATGGTTTCTGGTTTGGCCCGCGGTCACATGCAGCTTCACCACATATGCCTCCTTTGCCTTATCCCCTGGCAGCGTTGCGGTTTTGTTGGCATCGCTAACCCCGCTTTTGCTTCACGGTTTAGGGTTTCCCGCGCCGTATCCCATCCCTAAACCCTCCCCCACCTGATCATGTTTCTACTGTCGGGCCAGTGGCCGTTGCTTGTCCCCTTCGCTCCTTCGTTACTGGTTCGTTTGTTGGTTCCTTCATGTCGCGACAGCCCCTCATAGCCTCATAGCTTCCCTGCGCGAATCCGTTGTGGCCAGTGTCGAATCAGAATATGTCACTTCCTTGCGTTGATCCTCGGTGACTCGGTGCACGAAGCCTCCCTCCAGCGCAGGAATCTTCAGCGCAGAGAATCCATGTCACGAACGGCTTCTTTTGCAGATCTGGTTTTCCCAATTCGCGAGTCGGTCTGGCCAGTGGGTGGAATCGATTCCCTAGCTGCATGAATGATGATGGCGAGGATGAACATGAAGGCGAAGGAGAACTAAAGTATCAGGCACTGGAAGGCACTGTAAGGTATCGGGTGCGTTCGGGAGGCATGGCCCTGCCTGAAGAGATGGTCATCCTGCAGCCGCTAGCCGCAATGGTGCCACATGGATTGGTAGATGGCCTGGCGATGAAGTGAGGCAAGACCCGTCCAAGACCGTCATGTACCAAGAAGATGTCTTGCGTGCTCTGCTCAGAGCTAGAAAGCCAGGAAGTGCATGTCGCGTTTTCCACTGTGTTTCAGACAAGGCTGGGCACGCACTGCGCGGATCGCCAGGAAGAGTCTTGAGGGTATCGGCGATGGCCACATCCCAAGTTCTTGAAGAAAGCTTCAAGTTTCAAAGTTGCGATATGCTGATGTGGGGAGTATCAGGATCCGTTGTCAATGGCGGACAGGACGGTGGCAGCTGGGGTGACAGCAGCGTGGAGATTTGCGCGTGGATCAGGACATAGATGCTTCTAAGGACGACAATGCCGAGGTGCTCGTGTTGTTTCCGCAAATTTGCGGAGCTGCCTTGCATGCTCTGGCAAGGCAGCAGCTGCTGCAGCCTTGCGGGGATCCAGTTCCTATGGACGCGTTGCTGAAAAGTGTGGGCCGAAGTACGAGAGACCGTTCGTATCATGATGCAGTATGAGTACTTAGTTCACCTCGCCTGCAGGCTACGGCCAATCCAACGATTCTTTGCGCTATGTCTGGTTGCCATGACGAAGGCTGGCAAGGGAATGTGCCATGAGCAAGAGGCAAGCACGGTCGAATGTAACGGTAGCAGATTCATGTGCTTCGCACGACTTCCGAACCTCCCGAGGCAAGCTTGTCACGCATGTCCGATGCCAGACAGCGGCTCATTGTAGCTTGGCTGCTTCTGACGAGCTGGCAAGTTGTCGAGCAGCATGGCAACATGGAGCCTTTGTTGTTGGCATCGTTTTGACCTAGGAGCTAATGGACTCTCTGGATTCATACACAGCACAGGCCATTTGCGAGGCTGGGTTGGATCCATCGTGAAACTGGTGTTGCAGCACTGTCGTCCCTCAGCAGGCCATTCTGGAGTTGCTGACGATGCCGAAGAACATCGGGTTATTCTCCAAGAGCACCTTCGCCCGAAAGCAGAGCGTGTACTTTGTGTCGTCGAACGGCACGCCATTGACCTGTAAGGCAGCATCGACAAAACGCTGATGAGCCGGGGTTCTCAGTTTCGTTTTGGTGCTATCGGCCGCTCTGATGCATTTGCCGAATGGGTCCCAGCTGCCTCATGGACCAGGCATGGAGCAAACGTTCCAGCAGCCGGAGTCCGCCGAGAGCAGCTTGTCAGCACAAATGTAGCTGGAGGGAACTGTGCTGCGCAGCCAAATCCCAGACTGCCAGATGTCCCAGGATCTCTGATCGCTTTTGTTGCTGGCCCAGACAGTCTTCAAGGCATTTGAGAAAGCATAGAATGTTTGATGATCGAGGCAGACATCCTTTGGAAGTACCTGAAGCCGGACTCGCGCCTCGCCGAGGATGGCTTGAAGGCCTGGCAAGTGATCGCTTAATTGGACTATGCTCCATGTCGCACTCTTACGAGAATGAACCGCTTTTTGTGTATGGGAGCAGCTACCGTTTCACGTGTACGGCTACAAGTGAATGAACCAACGACCGACTGACGGACTGACTGGCTGCCTGACTGCCTGCCTGCCTACTACTACTGCTGCTGCTACTACAACAACAGCTACTACCGCTATTATTATTACTACTACTATTACTACTGTTACCACCACGACGACGACGACGACGACCACTGCGACGACTGTGACGACTGCGACTGCGACGACCACTGTTGTTGCGGCGGCTGCTACCCCTGCTTTTGCTGCTGCCGGTACTCCTGCTTGTACGGCTGCTCCTCTACTGACACCACCGCGTTAACTGAGATTCTTCTTGTCACTGCTGTTGCTTGGATCCCTGTTAAATCGCTACAATTACTTCCATTGCCATTGGCACTACCATGACTGCTGGCACCAGAGTCTTCTTAAAATCTTGCATTCTTGCTAAAGATACGCGGGAGCTCTGGTCGATGCTCGAGAGGCTTCTGTGCGGATTGTGCGGCCTCTACTCGAGTATCCTGCTTAGATGAGCTGTCTGAGCTTCCGCCTCATGAGCTCCTGGGTCTGCGCTGAGGTTGCTCTCCCGACCTGACACGAGCAAGGAGCAGAAGTCGAAGATCTTTACCATCATTCGACAAGGCGGAGAACATGGTCGGGTTTTAAGCCAGTACCTCACGGCTTTTCAAGGGCGAGGATGGCTGTCGCATGCTAGGTATGCGCTTTTCGATCATCTCCACCGATACCTTCACCCAAGGGGCTACTGAGCTTTGGCAGTCCTTATGCGCCGTTCACATTGCTTGGGTTCGGCAAACTCAGGTAATGAGCAAGGGCACCGGCAGTGGCAAGGACAAGCACGGAGTTCGGGCCTAAGGTCTTGACACTGACTGATGCATACGGCGTACGGCACCAAAGCGAGCAAGCTCCAAGGCAAGCACGATGCACCAAGTCCTGCGCCCCATGGACTCGAGCTTGGAGGCAAGCATGCCCATCCACAGTTCTCTCGTGCCTCATGCTAGTCCAATTCTGCGAGGCAGTGGGGCAAGAGGATGCGCGCGACACTGGGGACGCCACCTTTGTCGCCAGGATTAAGTATTCTCCAAGCTTCCTGGATTTGGCGCAGGAGCTCTTCTTCGACTTGAACCTGTGCTTCAGCGCCCGGCTAAGTGACCAGTGCAGCAACATGCTTGTGCGGATGCAAAACGCCAGCTCCTACTGCAAAGCCTTGTGAAGCTTCTGTCAGGTGCAGCATCGGTCTTGAAGTACATCTGCTGCACTACCAGCCCGGAGGAGCATTCACAGCTCATCCAGTTGGAGGCGTGCGCTTGTGGGAGAGAAAGCCTGTTGCCGAGTTGTGCGCTGCTGGCATCTGACCAAGCAGAAGGTCGTGCCAAAGATGATGAGGATCCTCAGCGTCATCCGAGACTTCTTGCCAAGGCGATGTTCATGTCTTGAAACACAAAAAATGCTAATCAGCTGTTTCGTCATCCAGGTTTGCCAACTCGAAAGCCAACTTCAACTACGACATCCCTGGCTTCTGCACGAACCCACAGACCAACACGCTGTACAAATCAGGTGCTACTGCACGTATGCGTTCAACAGCTGTGATCGCTTGACACGATTTCGCTCTGCCAGTCTACCGCTTGCTGCCTTACACAGCGAGCACTCGCCTCTTCCGAGAAATTTGCGGCGCACTGCTTAAATTCTGAAGAGATGGCAATCATAGTGATGTTGGTGTGCATTTGGCTGCTCAGGTTCTATCTCAAACTGCTGCCAGTGTCTGTCCAATCTGATGCAGGACCAGTGCCTGCCTTGTTGACAACCATTCAGCAGGTCCTTCTCACTCGTCTTGCATGGCACCGAGGTTTCCAACAACGAATTGCATCCCACTTATCCAGATGTTGGCGTTTGACGAGGGTGATGGCCTGCGAGACTTGTATGTGCGCCATCGCTCTCAACGAGATCGTGTGCAGAGTAACATCGGTTGAAGCTGCGCAGGATATGTTGCGGAACGTGGAGGTTGACATTGGAATCAACGACCAGGCTGCGGGCAAGCATGTGGCGCAACATGTGGAAAGTGAAATGCTTAGCCGCAAGCTTCAGACACCACCAAGAATGCATGTGCCGGCCAGTCGCTTCTCGCGGATCTGCATCCTGACATCACTCTGATGGCTTCGTTCCCAACAGCTGTCTGCATCAACAGGCGTTGACTTGATTCTCGGATAAGATCGAGGTGGAATCTCTCCGAGCGATCACGATGAACTGCAACCGCAAAATGCGATCCAGGGCTTCAGCCCCAGCAATGACAAGCTAAAGACAGGGCAGGGCAGGCAGCAGGCAGCAGGCGCATGCCTTCTCGACATGAGGTGCTCGAGGTGATGTACACGGCAGCGAGCTTTGGTAGTTCTCGGAGGGCTCTGCGTCATGAAAGCACCCGGGGAGGCCCCGGCAGCTCAGGCCTTGCACCCATACGGCCCCGTGCTACCGAAGATCAACTCCAAGAAGCAGGTCCAAAGGGAGACCAGCCCAGAGACGCACATGGATGTCCTGCCTGGCTTATGCAGGACATCAAGGAGCTGAACCATGACTACCGGATCCTCACCTACCTCAAGAACTCGGGGCCGGGCTCGCAGACAGAGCACACGGAGCCTGCCAGCACGGGGCCTGCCCTGTGTCCTGTCCTCTGCGAAGGGCTGAAGCCGATGAGAAGCGTGAGCACTTCTTCCTGCCATCCCGGAGCGAAAGAGTCCAAGACTTATCCTTCGCACAGTGTGTCCTGCTTCCTCCAGGATCCTAACTGATCGTATGCGTCAGGCATTCTCGTTCTCAGTGTGGTCTCGAATGGACAAGGGCATCTCCACACAGATTCGCATCGAGTGGGACTGCGTTGGCCTCAGCATCTACCCTGCATCAGATGGCTGAATACTAGAACCGGAATGCCGAAAAGTGGTGCAGATAGGGCCCCTTGCTGCTGCTCAGCCGTCCCCATGCAGGTTTGTTCCCGCCATTGAACTTGCTCCGGAGAGATAAGCAGCAACGCAGTTGAACCGGGCATGGTGCCTTTTCAAGGGGGCCGACCCCCCCAGCACCAGCTTCAACAGTAATAGTGTTTGAAGATAGCGCCCAAGTCCGAGATCATGGACTCTGAGCCATGGGCAGCGGTTGATCCCCTTTTTTGATCTTTTCAGTTGCTGGCACAGCCATCAGTGCCACACGATTTTCAGCCGCACGGGTAAACGCGAATACAGGCGGCCCAACCACAGCGCACCTTTAATATTTGATGCAGGTTTAGGACCTACTCCAAAACCAGCACGGCGCAAGCGTGCGCAAGGGCGAGCGCAAGGGCGATAAAGTAGTGTCAGAAGGTCTATCAAGGCTCCAAGGTGGGAATGTGTTTACAATTCAAAACCGTGTGCGCACAAGAGCGCGCAATCGCGAAGCGCAAGGCGATTTTCGAGTTACGGGCTGCAACCAAAATAAAGAACAACCCCCGTTATCTTTTCGACTCTTCGTCCAACGCCGAGGCTCGTCGTCCTCCGAGTCCACCCTGGACCTGAAGCGGCGCTTCTCTCAGGGGAGCCGGACATCTGAGTGCAAGGGAGAGCTGGGACACGATCAGGATGGTTGAACAGGGAAAGGACGTGCTTCCCATCGATGCTTCCTTTCGCATCGTACGAAAGCAGCAGGCAAGGTCCAGAATCAGCGTCTCGGAATTTGCTGCGTCATCCATGCTAGTCTCGTGATGTAGGACGACCACTTGCGCCTGCGGTATGAGGAGGTGCGCGAATTGAGGACTGCGCCTGTGCATGCGGACTAGCGACTCTAGTCTCCAGATCAGAAGAATGGGATTCGAAACGCGAAGCAAGGGCCGGGCCAGGGAAAGTCGTGCTCGGTGCATCCTCATGTGTGCCAGTGTCTGCAGGAACGCGAACATGCAAAAGCGCCGCCGCGTGTGGAATTGGACAGACAAAGGAGGTGCCGACATGCCTCCAAGGCCTCTGAAGGAGAGACCTCAGCAATGCCTGTGCGTAGAAGTGTTCTTCGACGAGTGGAAGTGTCGAGATCTCAGGACATGAAAGAGCTCAAGGAGCAGAAAGGCTCCGGACCCCAGTGAATTCTGCTATAGTTACACTTTCAGCCGCTCCCTTTAGAGCCCGAGCAGGCTGGGCCTTCCTATCGTTCATCATGGAGATCGAGGCCAGGTTGGAGGGTCCACGCTAAAAGCAGTTTTGTGTATCTTTGGAGATTTTCAGGAAGAAGACCGCAACAAGAGGGTCAGCTCCGATAAGGCAGAGGACGCCATCGAGGAGCCTGTTGACATGTTACACATCAGCATGCCCGGCAGCTGTCTGCCGATCGGTTCGACACAATGCAGGGAACGTCGTACCGAGGAGGTCGAACATGCTGAGGAAAATCTAACCCTTTCACTTCGTCATGCTGCAGGCAACCACATTGTTTGGCCCCTCAGCTTACAACAGCATGCCATCAAGAACATACGTGTTATGCCTTGCCTGAGCATGGATGACCTATACACAGACAGCTATGTGAGTTGATCAACTTTGCTGCAGTCGCAGCAATGGGACATCTGGTGCTCACTGTTGCAGTCTTGTTCACAGTAGGGGTGTGTAGCACTGTGATGCATTGTGACTTTTTCAGATTTCCTCGCAGGAAGCCGGGGGGCTAACAGATGCAGCGGCTCGGGAGAAGGCACAGTTTGCCTGCCGCTTCAGCAGAGCTCTGGCTCCTCTTGCGGGGACTTTGAGGCTGCAGGTGACACACGGGCCGTGGCCCACCTGCAGGCCCGAGCTTGGCTGCGGACCTGCTTGAGGACACAGTAAGGCGCAGCTGCACCAGAGGTCTTTTATGGCCTTGCCAAGAGCGCCAAACCAGCTCGGCCCCGTGCGCTGCGGACTCAGAACTGATTAGGCCTTCACGTCACGGGTCCAATCTGATGTCCTATGGTGGAGCTGTATGTATCCAAGCATGAGTGCTTGCTCCATCAGGGCCGGTAGTGACTGAAGACAGAAGAAGATAAGATCGCCTCAGCTTAGCATGTGAGCTCATGTGCCCAGGCTTGAAATATCCAAGCCGCATTACGAGTATCAGGTTCAGGATGCTGCCATGCATCCATCGTGTGATTGTTTTTCTGTGGGGCGTTTGGTAGCCTGATGTTGACAGAGTACGATTGAAAGGACCAGAACATCATTGGTGCAAGCCACTTCACTTTGACGACCTCGTCCCTGGGGGAAGGCACTTTCACCACCTGGGGATTATCTGCCGTAGCAGTCTCTAAAGTCCACTCAGCCGACGGGCTCGGTGGCCTTGGACGTCCAGGTACACCGCTTGGAAATGCAGCAGCCGGTGCCACATCGTCTGCGGCTGGAAACCAAAGCCGACGTCTTAGTGTGGCAGCTCAGAGAAGCTGAGCAAACTCAAGTCACCTCTTAGTCGTGCCATGCCTACTCTTGTTCGAATCAAGTCGCTCGAAAATCCGGATACATGACAGAGGGGCAGAGCCAGCCCTGCCTTCTGCAGGGATCCGATCTGCTAGGCGAGGTACAAGACCTCTCATGTGCAATCGCTGAGGGGGACGTGTGATCGGGAATGCGCCATCTTGCTTTGTGTTTGCGCATAAGTTTGAAGTGAGTATCACGAGTTGACGGCCGCGGTTTGACAATTGCATTATCATCTTCGCATATGTTAGACGGGACACTCTTAAAGCGTGTGGCTTGTGTATCGGATTTCGTCGGGATCTGCAAAGATGCGATGCCAGGTTTCAATGGCTCTTCACCACGTGCTGCAACTTCTGCACGCAGCCGACCAGCCAGTCGCCAAGACTTCAAGAACCACGGCCACTGGCGTGTGAACATTCTGCACTGGCTCAGAATCTTGTCTCGGCGTCCGTTTGCTGCGCAGTTAAACTGCCGGCCTTGCTAAGGAGTCTGTCGCTGGCAGCATCAAAGGCACAGAAGTCTCGCAGGCGGTCTCTGCTGCCACCTCCAATAATGTGTGCCGCCCAGCTGCGGTTGCCAGGTTCAAGAATGCAGGGTCAGAGTCATCGCATGCCCAGAGAAAGCACTGAATGCAGAAGGAAGTTCGTCTTGAGCAGGTAGGCAATGCCGGAGACAGTCGGAAGGTCACAAAAAACGAAAATGGACTGGTGCTACCAGATTTCCTGCTTCCGTGGCCAGAACCTAGCCGTAATAGACGGAAGATGACGAAAGACTAGTCAAGATCTGAGCTTGGAGCTCCGTCATGCGATAAAGAACTTCGTTTCGTGCCGCGGCTGTTGAGGAATCGCGGAGGTGAAGGGCCGAGGATCGTGGAGCGTTTCTACTCACAAGCTCATAGACACGCTAGCGCTGTAACCACAGTTTTGATGCTGAGGTTTAGTGTCCTGGTGTCGTGACTGTATGATGCAGTAGAGAGTAGAAACATTGCATGCATAGGCATTTTGATCTCTTGCCATTGAGAGAATCCCTGGACAAGTCTTTTCTCTAACAGCAAGGCTCCAGCTTGCTTGGAAATAAACGAATCTTTCCTCAACATCCCTACGCGGTTACGCAAGAAACTACCAGTAGTAGAAGCGGAAACAAGGCCTCTGGATTGCTTTCAGTCCTCAGCTGAAGGTGACAAAGGGTTTGAACAACCAGGCTGGGACAGGGAGAACGCATTTTCCACGTTGCTGCGCAGAATGTAGACATAGCAATCACGTCATATGGCAGACGGCCCCGCCGCTACTTGACGAAGACTTCGTTTCTTCGACGCATTTCAGCCATGCACGGTCGCAGTAACAGAGACGCTCGGCGTTCTCTTCCATTGAACTTTGCATCGATTGCAAGGTGAGAATCCAACTGGAGTCGTTCTTGCCCCTGTCCGGAGCCTAGACCAATGAGGTGCATGCGAAAGATCGGTCAGGCCACGAAGTTTTGACTGTGTCTTTGCTCAAGGCTCATGCCCTTCAAGACAAACAGCGCTGCCAACGCCGGTCTTCTGACAATCTCGCCGTACGAGGCCATCACCATCTTAGCGCCGTGCCTGAAGAAACAAACAGAGCCTTTCCTTGCTGCCTGGGTTGTGATGTGCAGGTGAACACTCCTGAGCGCCGAGAAGCAGCAAGACGAGCCATCATGATGCCGGACAAGCTGCTTCGAACGGTACTAGTTCCCTGTTGCAGTCCGGCAGTGAAGTCGAGAAGTGGATAATTAGGCGACATCCGAACTACTGAGACGTTCTGCAATCTGCGATGGAGCTGGCAGGACGTCTTCCTTTCACGGGACCTGGTGCCTGAGCTGGTGCCTTGCTGCCAGGCCCTGCAGCTGTCGCTGTCGCTTCAGCAGAAGACAAATGCTTTCAGTTATGCTGCCGCCGTCCATCAGAGCAATTCGACGGACCATCGATGCTCCGTGGAGTTGACGCGGACCCAGCTAAGAGACACCCAAGCAGCTGCTAGGTCCGCTAGGTAGGATCCTCCCCTTCCTTTTCGGAACCCATCCTGCAAAACGAGGCAATTAAGAGTCAAGACGCGTCTGGTCTAAATGATCTGCTGACACGGTGCCGTGTGGTCCCTTACTGTTTAGCTCCCCCTGGGCACACTCAGTGTGCCCATGGACTGCCGCGACAGGTTGCGACCACGACAGATTTGTTGAGTACGCTCTCAGTCTTTGCCTCTGCCGCCTCTGCCAGCGTGTTGCGAGGACCCTCACCAGACTTTTCGGGGCTTTATTCAATCTTGCTCTGTGGACAAGAGCTGCAATCCCGAGGCTCACACCCTGTACCTGCTCACTATGGCCTTTGCCCAGTCCCAAGCTCCGGCTGCTTGAAAGGTTAGAAAGACCCCGCTCTTTTTTACCGTCTCAAAGGCACGGCCCGAGCCAGCAGACTCTGCGGAGGAGGCAGACTGCACGATCAAGCTTGGCCAGCCAGGGCCTGGCAAAGGCACTTGCTGTGCTGTCAAGATATCAGGGCCTTGCCAAGGTTCCAGCAAGTCTTGGAGCAGTTCCGAAAGAGATGCACAAATGGCACGGCCGAGGACTTGATTGCAGACCACTGCTGCTGGCAACGAAAAGTCGGAAACCTGCGGTAGGCATATGCATTGGTTTGCGCCATGATGCGCCGCAGGAGAACTTGGGAGGAATCAGAGTCATCGTGGATGTTCTGTGGAAGCTGTTCACACGCAGGCAAGCGCAGCTTTTTCCAAGCCATTGTTGAACTATTCAAGCACGTTCCCGATTCAAGCACAGACAGTTCAATTGCTTGACGCTCAAGCGGGTTTGAGCTTTTAGGGCTTCAGGTTTTTCGAGGGCTTGCGGTTAGAGCTTCTTGGGGTTTTGGAGTTTTTGGTTATGCGTCTGTCGAGCACTACAGTGCGACAACCCTTTGCGTGGGTGCTTCGTAAGTTCCGGGTTCAGTGTTGAGGAACCGTGGGATGGACGATTGACGTGGCGATGCCAACAGAGTGACACTCTTGACGTGCTCTGCGGGTAGTGCTTGAGCCAAAACGGCAGCAGCGCTAATGGAAAACCCTTCCTGTTGAGCTGATGTCCCGATGGCAGTAGTAAACTCAGCTTACCACAGTCATGCCGATGCGAGGGTTTCAGGACAATAATCTTTGAACGCCAGGATGTAGAGATTAAGAGCCTTGCCGCTCAGAGCGACGAGCAGGCCAGGGTGGGCAAATTGGGCTTCAACTGGACAGAATACTCTGACGACAGCATGAAAGACGTGGCCATGCCATCAGCTCTTCTGACTGCTGCTGCTGCTGCTGCTGCTGCCGTGAAGGGGGCTTTATGCCTTGAAAAAGGACGCATCGATACAGACAACAAGGGTGCGACCATCCATCCATCTGGACCCCGGGGCAGTTCTATGGACCACTCTCATGCACTCAACAGACGACATCTGACAAGCTTTTCCTCGACTGTGGTGCTGTGTGCAGTCGATTGAACGACGCTTTGGGCACGACTATCAGCAAGTGCAAGTATTGCTTTGGGAACACAAGCAAGCGGTGGGTGATCCTGAAAGACGTATTTTCTGGCCACCCTTTGCAATGTTCCTGTCTCCTCCTCGGAGCCTCGCCTGGGCGCCCTCCACCTTTCATCTCTTGTTTCACAAGGCCTTTGTGTGTTCTGAGCCTGGCTGCTTGAGCGATTCTCTTCGTCATGGGTGCACCCCCATGCTTGTTCGACATGTGCACCATTGCTTTCGGGACCTGGCCCCTGCCGGCGCTGTAAAAACCGACTTTGAATTTTGAAGAGTTGTTCAGTCATCACTTCATGCTACATTTCCCTCCGCAAGCCTGTTGCCTCCAACATGAGACCTCTGAGGACTATTCTCTTCCTCTACCCAATAACAGACAGGGAAATCGACAAAAAAAAGCTCTGGCCGAATCCCGGGCCGACATTACCGGGGAACTTGTGGTATATGCATCCATCAACATGCATGTGACATCTGCAGGAGGACTGTGGTGAGCGAGGAGGAGTACAAGGAGTTTGCGCAAAACAAAGACAGCCTGCAAAAGCTGGGGCCTGGGGTGGAATGACCCAGCTACAGGGGAGCGTTAGCTTTTGCTGCCCAGGGACCCCTACTATTGGGTCAAGTTTGTCCAGCGCATCCTGGAGTTGTTGACGGACCTGTGCATTGGTCGGAAGCTTGCCTGCTTTCGCAGCGAGCTGGCGCCGTGTAACGATACGGCTGCGGATGACACGGGGCAGGCCCTGACGGCAGCGCCATCAACGAGATCCAGGACACTGCATGAAAGGGGTCATCTCAGTGAGTGCAGCTATTCGTTGCATTGCGACAGGATTTCATTACCCGGGAGCTGATACAGACAAGTGAGGTAAGGTGGTACTTTGTGCCGCACGCTGTGCCGCAACGCGCACACACACACACACACTCTGAACTAAAACTCACCCACTCGCTTGTAGGCTATAAGCATCCGACGCCGACCCGCACCCGAGTGCTGGGACAATGTTTGGGCCCGGCCACCAAGATGATCACGCCTTCTTGCCTGTTCTTATAAAGGTGGCAGCTCGTAGCTGCGACAGCATGCTCCAGAGAGGCGAAGACGCGTATCACTGTGGATGATCACTTGCAAGCCCGGGTGATGCCCTCAACTTGCATGTTCCGGTTCTGCCGAAGGCACGTGCATCCCAACCTACACATCTCGTGGCAGACTTCAGGCAGAGATCGAGAGGAGATCCGGATTTGTGGGTAGCGGCAAGGGCCTGCGGCAGCTGATGAGCCAGAAGGCTTGCAAGCACTGCGAGGCCTCAGGGCACCCCCTTTGGTGTTCTTTGGCCTGGCGCAAGGATGAGTTCACGCTGCTGAAGCTCGGCACCTCCATCTTCTTCGACAACTTCGAGAGTGCTTTGGAGGAGGCTACATCTGCTGCGTCATGACTGGGGTGGAATGAAACCCTCGCACAGGTACAAGCGCCTGAAGCCGAAGACGAGGAGGACTTGGCACAGCAGGTGCGGAACATGGTGCCGAACTGCCGGCATGTTTCATGAGGATGCTTCGAGACGCATCCGCCAGCGCAGACTACCAAGCACCAACATACACAACGTTCCGTCGCCCTGCAGAACCCAGCCGTCTAAACAAATTTGCAGGAGCATAAGATCTGCAGCGTGAAGCATACCAGATCATCTAAGCCATAATAGATCCCAGAGCACAATGTGACACGGACGGTCCGGACAGCAATGCCGCACTGAACACCAGAAGCCACCTTTGACCGAGACTCTGCCGAAACGAACAAAGCCACTGCAGGCATGTGGGAAGTGAAAACTTGGAAGTGCCACAAAGCCCTTGCAGCGAGACGGTCCGCACCACACAATCGAGAACACGTTGATGTGACTTGTGGATGCTGAGCGACGAGCAGAATTAGAGAAGTGCTTTGCATTGTGCATGCCAGGAGGGTTCTGTGGATGCAGCAGCGGGCGCAGCCACCTCGCTATGAGGGGCGCGGCTACTTCCGGGATGCAGGGCCCCAATTAAAGCATAAGTATCCATTGCAGTGGTTTGCTTGAGACTGGACCGGGAACAAGGACTTGGAGTTTCACCAGCCGAACCAGATGATCCAGCCATGCCGCTTTCTATACTTCGCCTTGCCCTCAAGTTCTGTTGCCCTGCTGCCGCACTGCTGCCCTGGAGGCAAGGCCGCCTCGCAATTCTGAGGCGCTCGTGAATCTGCTCGCCCACCTGACAGCCGATCGCAATATGGACAACTCACAGCTCCTGCAGGACTGCTCGCTGCTGTCCGAAGATGGCTTCCTCCAAGATTATACCAGCTTGGGTCGCTGCAGGGAGTTATTCCACCAAGTGTTGTGCGTGGCCAACTGATCCAACGAGAGGTGCTGGGAAGTTTGTCGGCTCTACTACTTCCGCTAGTCTTGATAGTGTTCTAAAGCTTAGCCTGTGCACTCGTCGCGTCATAATGCTCCATCGATCAGAGCCCGAAGTCATGGAGGTGTTGCGAAATGCTGGCCTGGTCTTTTGCCCATCGCACCTTGCAGAGCGACGACGTCAGCAAGGTCGGTCTGCGCTGAAGTCAGATCTTGGGAGGCAGTCTTATCCTTCTGAAATCTGCAGGTCAGATCAACGAGAGCCGGGATGCTGCGGATTTGAGTGATCTTGCAGCGTCTGCCCGGCATGTCGAACATATTGCCATGCAACACTTGTCGACAAAGCACAGCCGTTTCATGCAGGCTGTCCTCCCACACAGCCTTGCTTCTGCATGCCTTCCTTGGTCCAGAACTCGGTTTTTCGAGAGGCAATAAGAGGTCAGGAGCACAGGCCCGATCTTGGCCAGGTCAGCCCCCCTTCGCCGATGAATCCGTCCGAAGCTCCGTTATCACACAGGCCGGCAAGGATGTAATTTTATTGGCAAAAGTTTCACTCTTGGTGCCATATGGACAGCACGGCAGGTGTACTTGGATGGGACCAGGGCAGATGATGATGCAAGGGGCATGGCTGTCAGCAGTTCTCGTCTGCTCGAACTCGATCAGATGCCTGCAACTGGCAGACTCAGGACAGCGCTTTCGAAGAGCTTCCCGGCGGCGGATCAGCACCGCTGACGTAGTGTGCTCGGCCAGCAGCGGAAATGACATGTCGCCTGGTGAGTCCCACCCTTTCTTTCGAATGCTTCACCAAGACCCATGGACCTCCAAAGGCTTTGCCAGAGCCCTGGCACGGCCCAAAGTGGAAGAGCCCGCATGCTCCCGAGTGCTGAGGCCACATGTGCTCATGGCAGTTCGCCTCGCTGGCGGAGCTGTGTCGCGACATGGCCAGCCCAGGGCTGCCCGAGCCCCGGAGCTGTTTCTAAAACATGGAAACATGGCAGTCACCATAGCACAGCACATTGCCTCATGAAACTATACTTGCAGAAGAGAGTCCAGAGACATGAAGGGACAGACATTGGCAACCTCTTGAGCTCGCACTTGGACTTTCCAAAGTAATGGCAGCATCTCTTGCGGGGATCCGGTGTGGTATGGTTTGATGTTCATTGATTGAAGTCCCAAAGACACCAGGATGAGGAGAAAGGAACAATACCTGGCCACATGCGTGATCGCCAGCGAGGGTTCCAGTACCCCTGCACCGCCAATGTTCCGTGCGAGGCCGCCACCACGCACGGACTTTTCGGATTGCATGGGTCATCTGGTGAGCGTTTGGGACTCAGGGTCTATGTGGTGCTGATGAGGTTTTGTTTCGCTCATCTTGCAGCGACTTCATGTGGCAACAGGTGCTCAGCATGCTGCTTTCCAAGCTGATAGGCTCATAGCATCTCGTGCTCAGACATGATCGCCTGACACACCCTTGCTCCGGGATCAACCATGTGCCAGGTTTGGGCTACTTCGAGCGCTTTCGCATGGAGGCGGAGCAACGGCGGCAGGAAAGGTACGGGATCCAAGAGCTGCAGTGTTTACGAGTTACCTGTGTCCTGTTGGCTAAGGCAGGAGCGATTGGACAGGGGTCTCCAGATCAACGACGACGACAGGGACTGCTTCAAAGCATGACCCCTGCAGGGAGATGCAGCGGTTTCCACAACAATTCGCGAAGTGCAGGACGACGGTAGTGTGCAAAGCTACCAGATTCGATGGGTGACGGAACTGTTCAGCGCCATGCACCGGTTGCTCCAAGCGCCTTGATGGCATGGCAGACAATGAGACATGCTGGAAGATGGATCGAATGACTCACGGATGCCAGGTGCACAAGAGCCTGGCCACAGACTTGTACCTGGCGGCACGGCCCTTGGCCTGCAACAGTTAATGACAGCGGAGAATCCACTCGTGACCCAGGCGCTGAAAGACCTTTGCCGCCTGCTGAACATGTGCTGCTCTCTCTGCGTCAACACCCATGTCACATCATTCATGTGGAGCCGCCACGATATGTGAGAACATGCAAGACATTCATTTTTTCTGCTGAGCAGCTCATCCGTAAATCGCGAGCCAGGGAGACCTTCCGCGAATTTCTGCCTCAGTCTGCATGTGTCCAAGAGTAGTTGTGGCTGTTAGGGATAACCTGGTGCTTTGGGTACTTCGACGTCAGGATGCTTGCAGTTGTAAGGTCAAAGACATGGCTCTTGGCATTCAACGTCCTCCACACCTGCAGAGCAACAGCCTCGAGGCCATGGAGCTGGGACATTGCACGGACCTTTGGCTACTCTTCGCCACCAGGCCAACCGCGGTAAGCACATTTCTGTGGAAGCTATTGAGGAGGCTCGGAGCCGGTTTCACATGCATCGTCTTCTGATGAGCTCATTAGCATTGCAGCGTGGTGCTATCGATGTCGTCATGCCTTGCTGGGCAGGTGCCGAGCTATGTAGTGATCGTTTCGGATTTGGCGCAAGTCCTGACCTAAGCCTGGCCCTGTCACAGACCTGCTTGAATCTACGTGTTACAGAGGAGGGCAGACCAGCATCGGAAACGAGCCTTTGTACCCCATCATGGGAACAGGGCCATAAGCAAAAGTCGTGCCGATGCTTCGCACGAAGGCAAGAGGTGATCGGAGACTTCGTGTTACTACCTGCTATTATAAATGTGAAGAGCCGATGATGCAGGGGCTAAAACTACGACAATGCGTGCGCTGACACAAAACTAATACCTTGCTGGATGTCCGCACCCTCGTCAGACGCTCACGAGCTTCTTGACCGCATGGCAGACTCCCCCATCATGGTAACCGGAGTCTCCACAAAAGAGTGCGAGCACGTTTTGCGCTTTTGAGCTGAGCACCGCTAAATGCTGAGAGCAACACAAATGCTACATGATTCAAATATTGTAGGTGCAACAACGATGGCAACAGTCTCTGGCCACTTGAGGCGTACAAAACTGAGCGTTTGCAAGCAGAGCGCAGTAATCTGCTGAACAGCAGCCTGTCTTTCATGTCGCATCATAGTACACGCAAGGAGGGACTCTAAACGACAGTTGATGGTGCATGCTGAAGCCAACGCGCTTCGTTCCATCCGGATCCGAATGATAGCACCACGCCGTGGAAGACGGCTTCGCCTGAATCGGGTACCATATCGACCATAGCAGTGTTGACATCTGAGGAGTACGACCCTAGTGCTAGCCCGTGGCTTCTACGACCCCTGAGGTTGCATTGCCGTGGCAGCCACCGGATTCGGGAGACCGGGCCTGCAGACAGGATTGCTCACGCCGTGTGCAGCTGCGCCTGCGCTGGCCGCTGGCCTTAAGAACTTCGCAGGCGCTCTCCTCCTTCGTCCAAGTGCTGCTGGACTTCATGGCCATGAATGACTCTGCTCTGGCGATTGCGGCAGCCTGCTACTCAACAGCCGGGTTTCAAGCAGACTTTCGCTGTCTTTGCACGTGCTTTGAAGAATCAGCCAAAAAGAGCATCGCTGAGGTCATGCTGCTTTCGCGTCTCTGCAGGCGTCGGAAGGTCCCGCCACCCTGTAAAGCACAGTCATGCAGTGGTGCGTACACGCCTTGCCAGCAGCATGCGGATAAGTTCAAGCTGCTTCCAGCGGTGGGACACCTTTAGCTTCAAACGCATGTGGAGCAATGCCGAAGGAATCTCCAAAGCCTGGCAAACAGGGAGCATGTTTGCGCACGTGCAACTGGAAAGACGTTTGGGGCTGAAAGTGGGGGTTGGTGCAAGCAGACCGCAAACAAACCGCAAGTGTGACAACTGTGACGTGTCCCAGTGCACAGTGGTCCCACAAGTTAAGACATGAGTGAGCTCTGAAAAAACGGATCGGTATCTGAGCAGGACTTCCTGGAGACGATTCAGCGTCTACAGCTCCTTTATGTCGCAACCTCTATGCCATGCACAAAGACTGCGAAAATCAGTCCCAACCATTGCTGAAGGTTGGCGATGAGCCCAAGTTCGAAGCGCTGGAACCCTGGGCAAGCCCTTCAAGTCGAATTTGATGGAAATGGCAAAGCATCTGAACAGCTGAAGGATGCCTAAAAGTGTCATGACGGGCAGGTACAGGAGGCCAACCGCCAGCTGGACTTGGTGCACAAAGTGGGCAAGGATTTCGAGGCCCAGCAGGGGCCCGCTGTTCTGAAGCTTGGTGGTGTCCACGCAGCTGAGTGCAGGATGTGATGGACTACGTCAGAGACTCGAACATGGAGGTGTACACGACCCTCGTTGACAATTCAATACGCACGAGAAAACTCGTTCTCCGATTTGGTACGCTCGTCGACCCCAGAAGACTCTGTGGAGCACAGGATTGGCTTTGCCGACAGCATCGAATGGAGCGAAGATGCAGCAGCCTCACCTCTCGCACTGCTGTCAGGAAGGTTCGCTTGCGACTCGCATGCACAGCTGCAGGACCTGGGAGACCGCAAGACTGTCGAAAAGCAGCCGCAAGATTCGCGGACTATCGAGTACACCGACAAGCATCAGGCCAGGACGTGAATGCAGAAAGCTGAGCAGACGTAGTGGAGTAACGCATCTTCTGAGACGTCTCTGCCAGGCCAGCGGTGTTGTGGTCCGGCTGTCCCAGTCGAGCATGGCGCTGATCGATGGCAAGGCTCCAGTACACGCTTGAGGAGGAGGAGGAGGAACGTGACTCTTGCAGGTAGTGAACGTCGACTTTTACATCAAGTCTGTTTGTAAAACGGGCGAGGAGGATGAGAACGAGGCTCGGAGCACGTGGGCCTGGGTGAAGCTGAAAACGACGGCTGTTCAGGCTAAGGACCCTCCTTGAGCATTCGGAGGTTGTTCGTGTTGATTGCTGTTCATTCGGTAGCTTGGGCAGGGAGAGGATGCTTTGCTGGCACCCATCTACGTGGGCGCCATTTCCTCCAAGTATGTGGGCGAGGAACGGTGTCCTGTTGCAGAATCAGGCTTGTTACCTTGTGGAACGTCAACCTGGGCCAGGATAACCGGCTCACGGGTGACAGACGTGCCCAAGCTGCTGAGGCTTGTCGTGCGCTCTTGGGGCCAATCCGATTGCACGTGTCCCTTCAGGGGTTCTTCGGCTGCGATGAGTTTGGTCACCTCTACATCAGCGACACCGCTGCAGCTAAGATGGTGTGAGTCCTGGCTATCGACTTTCGATTTCAGGTGGGCATCGCATAGAAGACAAGTTCGGCGGTTTCAAGCAGGGACCCCATCTCGAGTCAGTGTCGAAGTCTGCGGCACTCGCATCTAGTCTGTGTCCAGGAAGGGTAGCACCGTCGGTGTAGAGATCGACTACTCCGACGAGGAGTGACCAGAGGAACTCTGCAAGATCTTGATGCAAACCCTGGCATGCGCAGGCTAAACGAGCCATGTTCATCGTCGTCGATGGGTCTGAGCTTGAGCGACAGGTGCAGTCGGTTCATGACTCGCGGACTGTGCGGGGCCCAGGTTCAGAGTGGGAGCCATTCGAAGAGAAGTTGATGCCGGTGTCCCAGAGACCTCTGCGACAGCATGCGACTGCTGCATGCTGCTTCGGTGGCTCATTCAGGAGGGAATGGTGCCATGCATCATCTTGAACGGTATGGGGCAGGCCCGGACGATAGCAGCACTGCCACAAGCTGCCGGTAGAAACCTCTCGAAGGTAGTTCGAGTCAATGTCGGGCGACCACGACGTGGAAAGGGTCTTCTTGTGAAGCGGGAGGCACAATTGCTTGTCGATGTCAAGTTTCATCCGCATGTGGACTCTCGTATGAGTGCGGGCTGTTGCTTCTGATGCTTAGCGACCTCGACGGTCTAAATTCGAACGTTTGCAAACTCTTTATGCTTGAACTTGAAAGCACAACCGAACCCTTCCTCCGACTTTGCAGCAGCTAGCTGAGCATCAGTAGGAGTTCGGAACGGTATGGATGCCCACGTGCGTTTCGGTCCCGCTTCGTGTCTCCAAGCGACCTTCTCGCAACTTATCTCCTGGGACTGCTCTCTTTCTTGTCCAAGTTGGCCTCTCTGCTTGCAGGACACTATCCAGGAGGAGTGGCAGTCACTTTACAAAGACCACGCTGAGCCAGCTCCGGGCCCAGTCACATCAGTCACATCTATCGTGAGGTAGCAGTCGGCAGTGAGATTCCCGTAACAGCACATCTTCAAGGACACCACCGTGCTGCACCTCGTGTACCAAGTTGGCAAGGAGCCAGTGCATTCTGCTTTCGGCAGCTTCCTGCCAACATGTCGCTCAAAGTAAAGCGGGCTTGCTTTTGCCAACGATGCTTTGGCCCCGTTCGAGAGATGGGCATACCGCGAGCTGTTTCAGTTGGACTTTGAGCATCCGGTCGCGCTGGACGATGATGTTCGGACAAGGGCCGGCTGATGCTAATGATGCTTGCGCGCTGATGCCGATGATGCTTGGGCCTGGGGCCGCCTGAGACTGA
>CAJNDV010031103.1:29697-40353 GCA_905221635.1 Symbiodinium sp. CCMP2456 | reverse complement strand
ATTTTGGGATCCCCACACACACACACTCACAAGTTTCTGCAAGGCGCTGTCCAGCGAGTGCTCTGCAGCAGGAGCCAGCAAAGCGAGCAGCGTTGCACGAAGTGCGACAAGCCTGGGTCTAAGTAACTCAGCGAGGCCTCCTCCTTAGCTAGAGTAGGGTTTCGGGGTATACTGTGGCTAAACTATGGAAAGGGGAACTCTAAGTAATCATTCCGATCCCGATATTAGAGTGTAGGGTTTACGTTCAGGTTTCTGTTTGGTGGCTTAGAGGCGAGCCGCAACAGTTCCGGCAGCAACAGGTCCTGATTCATTCCCTCTACAAGTAGAACACACCGCTCTTCGTGAGCCCAGTCTACTTTTTGAAGCCCTTCTGCGCAACAGGCCCCGAAAATCGAAAACCCTAAACCCCTAAACCCTAAAACCCTAAACCCCTAAAGCCTACACTCGAAAAGTCGTCTTCAATTCCTGGGCCCTGTCGGGCGCATCGCTCTGAACCCCAAAGCCCCCAAAACCTGAACTCCCAGCAGCCCGAGCCCTAAATGGCCCGTTTAGGGTTTAGGGGTTAGGTGTTTAGGGTTTAGGGTTTAGGGTTTGGGGTTTAGGGGTTTAGGGTTCAGGGCTTAGGGGTTAGTGCGTTATGTAGGGGCCTTAATAATTAGAATAGGATTCCTTTAAAGGGTTCCTTAAAAGGGATACTATAAGGGTTACTATAAGGGTTCTAATTAGGGGCCTTACTAACTAGACTAGGGTTTGGGGGGCCCAGTATCCTAAACTTAAATAAGGACCCCCCCCAAAACAGTATTGGCAATTATTTAGGCCCCTACATTACCCAAAGTTCAGGATTTGGGGTTTAGGGCTTAGGGTCCTGTGTCCTATGTCCTTTCTGTGGTAGAATCTAGGGTTTTGTATGAGGAATTACTACTGTTGATGATATACATCCTGCATTACCTTAAGGCACTATGGGAATTATGGTATATTCCTTATTGGGGGGTAATACAGGATTTATATCAACCGTATTATGATTAAGGCAAGTATCCCTCATAACAGTACATATTAGTAGGACCTTTTTGGATAAGCCCTTTAAGAGGAACCTTCTAGAACCCTACAATTACAACCCCCCGCATAGAGCCCCTCTGAAACTCCTGGACATTCACCAGAACCCAGGCCTGATGTAGGGCCCTTTATGATTAGAATAGGGTTTTGGGGCCCATTATAGAACAATTATAATAAGGAACCCCCACAGTAGTATAGATAATTATTTAGGCCCTCACATTACTCCCCTAAACCCTGATCCCTAACCCTGAACCCCAATCCCCTTAACCCCTGCCTCCCCCCCATACCCTAAAATAAAAGGGACCCTGGTGAACAATTCTCCTACAATATGAAGCCTTCATAGCAACCGTTCTAGTAGCCCTGACTGAACAGGACCCGTTTAAAGGAATCAGGGTTTAGGGTTTAGGGTTTGGGGTTTAGCTTACCTACTCTGCTAAACCCAAAACCCGAAACCAGCAACGAGGCCCCCTGAGGTACGCCAAGAAGCAAAGCCACCTCGGCCTCCTCTCGGGCCTCTGATGCCTCGCTACTCTATCGAAACCCGAAACCCGAAACCCTAAACCTTACTATCGAAACCCTAAATCCTAAACCCTAACCCCTAAACCAGTAAACCCTAAACCCTAAACCTTAATGTAGGCGGCCTGGCGGGCTTGAATGGTTTCTTTAAGGGTTCTTAGAAGGGGTCCTTTACGGGGTTCCCTTAAGGGCTCCTTTAAAGGTTAGAGTAGGGTTCCCTTCAAAGGCCCTAGATTTTAAAAGGTTTTTTGCAGGTTTTGATATACGTTCGATTGAAGTCTATCGAACTAACATAGGCCCCTTGATACTTCGAAGAGGGGTCTGTGGGGCTGCTATGGTCGTTTCTCAGGTCAATGTCAAGGTTCGTTTTCGGACTCAACAACAGCAAACATGAACCCTAACCCACAACACTACACAGTTCATAGTGCATCTTCAAAAACCGTGAAGGAAGCCCCATGTTACCCCTTCAAGGAACCCATCAGCTCAAGAAAGAGAAACGTCTGGAGCCATGCCCAAACAGCATGACCCTGAACGCTGCCGCCTTAAGCCCTAAAGCGGCAAAGCCCTAGAACGTAAGTCCTCTTTAAACCCCTGAACCCCTAAACCCTGTCAGCCTAGGCCCAGAAATAAAACCTAACAAAACCCGAAAACTTGATCCCCAAACCCCAAACCCTAAACCCAAACCAAAAACGCCGAGAAAGCCGGGCGGCTGGGAGCACCGAGGGCCCTAGACGACCCAGGGCCCTCAGGTGTCGCACCGCTGCACCGGGAGAGAGGCCCGACGTCCTTGGGTTTAGGGTTTAGGGTTTAGGGTTTAGGGTTTAGGGTTTAGGGTTTTTGGGCTTTACGGTTTACTTGGAGGTTCACTGTCATGGGTAGTAGTAAGTGGGGTTATAAGTAGGGCAACTTTCATAATCACCCACATTTGGGGACATATAACTCCACTTAAAGCTACCCATGAACCTCCAAGTAGGGTTAAGGGTTTAGGGTTTAAGGCCCGATATCCTTTGGGTTCTTGTCCTACCGAGGGTTTAGGGCTCTGGAGGTTTAGGATTTAGGGATATTTAGGGTGTGGAACCACAATAGCTATAATGGGCAATGCATCGCTGCAGATGGTAGCAGTTGAGACAACAACAAGATACTGGCAGCTGATCCCTCCGTACCAGACGAAACCAAAGCCACGACACTTTTTCCATAACGAACAGCACTGTCGCCCCTCATTTCTACAAAGCCTACTTGGAGGTTCATGGGTAGTTATAAGTGGACTTATAAGTCCCTAAAATGGGTAATAGCTACAGTTACCCTACTTGTAACCCCACTTATAACTACCCATGAACCTCCAAGTAAGGCTCTTGCTAGCATCATCACAGCTAGCTCAGGCTTCTCATCATTCAGATGCCAAGTAACCAGGCACTGCAATGGGCATCGCAGAAGACTGCGGCTGCGCATCGGTCGAGGCCTGTCATTTGTAGAGTTCAACTAGGACGGAGGGAGTGTTCAGAGCTGAAACGCAAGCTGATCAACCTGTATGAGGGAGTTTCTTTAGGAGCCGAAATTCTTGAAGTAATTGGTAACCCCCTTATAAATATGGTCCCTGTGTAAGTATCATACTATCATGTGCTACATCCCCATAATGGAACCGAGCATATACACTCACCAATATTCAAAAGGAGCCCTATCTACACTCACCAAAACGGTAATATAAACTCTACTTCATATGCCCTTAAGACCATCGCACAGAAAGGCATGGCCATCTTACGCCGAGCAGGCGAGTAGCAACCCGACAGTCACCCTATCCGGTTATGTAAGGGGTTTGTATACTTGGAGGTTCATGGGCAGTTAGAAGTGGAGTTATAAGTAGGGTAACTGTAATTATAACCCGTATTAGGGGACTTATAACTCCACTTATAACTACCCATGAACCTCCAAGTAGGTGCTGTAAGAAAGGCCACGTATATTAAAAGCTGCGAATCCTGCGAAACCCAATGACCATAAACAAGGATAAAACAACACCCGCCAACCAAGTTCCATGATCGCCCGAGGGAAGCCTGGTGGCCCCACACGCCATTGCAGCAACGAGCGCCAGCAGGCTGTCAGCTGTCTGCTGTCCTCATGATGCTGTGGCTTACACGGCTTGACAGGGCTTTATAAGGTCCAGCTAAGCGAAAGGAGTCGTGCTTGCCTTACCTCGTTCACTCATTGCAGGTTTTGTTTCTTGGGGCTTCGTGATCTTGTGACATTCTCAGACATGATCTTGCAAAATGCATGGTCGCAGATCACATCATGCCAGATAGTTCGGGTCATGGGTGCACTCGGACAGAGGACTTCATGATGGTTGGAGCTGCTACAGACAGCCCTCCTGACATACATCGTACTTCCGTCCAGTACCCAGCGGCCTCTAGCATACCTTGTACGATAACTTTCCACATGATTGCGTCACCTCGAAGCTGGGCCTTGAAGTAACCAGTGAGACAAAGTATAGACTTTCATTTCAAGGAACAGTTCCCCCAAGAAAAACCTTCAAGTATGGTACTCCAGGACGGCCCAGAACCCAGAAAGGAACAGCTCAAAGGGTTTAGGGTTTAGAGTTCATGGTTAGTTAGGGTTTAGAATAACTCCTAAACCCTAAACCCTAAACCCTAAATTGCTACTCTCAGGCTCGATCGAGACGCAGGCCGGTTAACACAAAATCCCACGGTTTAGGAATTAAGGGCTTAGGGTTTAGGGGTTAGGGTTTAGGGTTAAGGTTTAGGGTTTAGGGGTTACTTGGAGGTTCATGGGTAGTTATAGGTGGAGATATAAGTCCCCTAATATGGGTTATAATTACAGCTACCCTACTTATATCCCCACTCATAACTACCCATGAACCTTCAAGTAGGGTTTGGGGTTTAGGGCTAAGTATGGCTTAGGATTTCGGGTTTGGCCCTGCCACTGCCATCGGCCAAAAGCGGGCCAAGCAATCGGCAAACTCTGGGAAGAAGTCCTGCAGCAGAGTTGCGAACACTAAACCTGGTCTAAGGCACCCTAAACCCTAAACCCTAAACCCTAAACCCTAAACCCTAAACCCTAAACCCTAAACCCTAAACCCTAAAGTCTAAGGCTTGAGATTCGGGCTGCGCCATCCCGAAACGCTAAACCCTAAAGGTTGAGGGCTTAGGGTTTCTTAGGGTTTAGGGTTTAGGGCTTTAGGGCTTTAGGGGTTTGGTGGTTTAGGGTTTAGGGTTTAGAGTGTAGGGTTTAGGGTTTCTTGGCGAAATCAGGACGTCCTGTGCCCTCTGGGCTCTTCTGCTTCGGGTCTTCCTCTGTTCCGCGGAGGCTTGCGAAAAGGATCTATAGGTTCTCCAGGTTTGTAGTAAATTGAACCCTAAACCCCAACACCCCCAGAATAACCCTTATAGCACCCTCTATAGTAACCATCATAAATACTCATAACCCTTTGATTTACCTTTTTATTTCCCCCTGTAGTAGCATCATAAATAGGGCCCACAAAAGCACATAAGCAGAAACAATAGGATAGGGATATCCCATTTAAACCCCCTTACAATGAAGCCCAATAAAGTAGGGATATCCCTACAAAATGCTTATGCTTATGTCCTTTGGGGGCCCCTAAACCCCTGAACCCTAGACCTTAAACCCTAAACTCTAAACCCCTAAACCCTTAAACCCTAAACCCCCAAACCCCAAGCCCTAAAATGCTTATGTCCTTTTTGGGTTCTTAAGTGGGGTCCCTGAAACCCTAAACCCTAAACCCCTAAACCCCTAAACCCCTAAACCCTAAACCCTAAACCCTAAACCCTAAACCCTAAACCCTAAACCCTAAACCCTGCTCCTCCTTACAGCAACTGCGGGCCTCGTCCGTGATGCCGGCGCGTGCGCAGGCGCGGGGAAGATCCACCACTGCTGCCTCTGTAGACCAGGGGTGTAGGGCTTAGGGTTTAGAGGTTTTAGAAGGTTTAGGGGTTGGGGGTTTTTAGAGGGTTTAGAGGGTTTCGGGTTTAGGGCTTAGAGTTGAGGGGTTTAGGGTTTAGGGCTTTAGGGCTTAGGGGTTTAGAGGGTTTGGAGGGTTTAGGGGTTTAGGGTTTAGGGGTTTAGGGGTTTAGGGGTTTAGGGGTTTAGGGGTTTAGGGGTTTAGGGGTTTAGGGTTTGCCGCAAAGTAGCGCAGAAGCGGAAGTATCTAGCGACAGTGTAGTTTCGAGTGTATCGTAGTTTGACGATTCGCTGCTGGAGCCCGAATGTGGAGGGCTCCTTCCTTTCTTTCTCCCACCCCACGCCGTCTGAGGCGGCCAAACCATCCAAACCTGTTCCTTTTAGGGTTTAGCTCCCTAAACCCTAAACCCTAAACCCTAAACCCTAAACCTTTTAGGGTTTAGCTCTGAACTCATTCCGTGGTTTTAGGAGGCTCCACAGGGTCACAGCAAGCAGGGCAGGGCAGGCCAGGGCAGGGCAGGGCACCAGTTTCCGGCAGAGGTTGGTACTAGGCCGGCGGCAGAGATCCTCCGCCAGAGGTCTTCCGACAGAGGTGGCCTCTACTTGGAGGTTCATGGGTAGTTATAAGTGGGGTGATAAGTAGGTGATTATAATTCTAACCCATATTAGGGGACTTATAACTCCACTTATAACTACCCATGAACCTCCAAGTAGGTCCTTGAAATCTGCTCGCTGGAGGCTGGCCCATCGTCGTGGGTGCTAGCGGTGTCCGAGCTGTGGGAGGCGGGCGAACGAGCGCCGCCCCCCCGCTGTAAGGGGGGCGGCCTAAGCCTTGAGTTTAGGGCTCAGGGTTGGTTTAGGGTTTAGGGTTTAGGGTTAGGGTGACAAGAGCAGTTTAAACAACAAAGCAATGGCAACCATAACAATCATGACAATGACAATACTGAACATATAGTGACCCTAAACCCCAAACCCTAAACCGATAACCCTCGTCATAAACAGGCTTTAAAATTTAGCAGTATATGACGATAGAGGCCAGGCAGTGGATATTTTGGAGGTCTTGGGATCTTCGGCCTCAGGGGTACAGACTTAAGTTTCTTCTGGTTTCAAGGAGGCTTAGGTGGGGCCTTCAGCGTTTGATGTGTTTCCCTTTAGGGTTTAGGTAGGGTTTAGGGTTTAGGGTTCCAACGTGTTTCGTCTGCTGTCTGCACGTGGAGTAGGAGATCTCCAGGCACAAGCTAGATGGCGTCTACTGAAGGTACGTTAAACTAGACGTCGCTGATAGGACGGCAGTCCCTCTCTCTCTCTCTATCTCTCTCTCTCTCTCTCTCTCTCTCTCTCTGGACCCTAAACCCTAAACCCTAAACCGTCTGTCCCAAAACCCTAAACCTTCTCTGTCTCTTTTTGGAAAGCCTGTGGGGTTAACGATGACTCCGGGCTCCCAAACTCCCTAAACAAAGGAATGCCCTTTAGGGTTTAGGGTTTAGGGTTTAGGGGTTAGGGTTTAGGGTTTAGGGTTTAGGGGTTCGCTACAGTGTTTATGATACAGGCTCCCAGCCATCCAGCCATCAGAAGCACATTGCTCAATAAGGGAGCTTGAGCAAAGGGATGAGGAATCATGAGGGTTTAGGATTGAGGGTGTAAGGTTTAGGTAGGATAATACATGGACGTTCTGGGCAACACAAAAACCTAACCCCTCAAGCCAAACCCGCCCTAAACCCTAAACCCTAAACCCGCAAGGCACCGGACCTGGGCGGACAAATTGGGAAGGAGCTCACGCAGCTGCGCCGTGATGCGATGCTTCCTCGGGGCAAAAAGAAGCACAGTTGCCAGCCCTAAACCCTAAACCCTAAACGCCCTTGAGTGTTTACAACAACCTATTGTTTTCCTAGGGCCCCTATAAACTTCATGTTTGGGTTTATAAGAAGGACCTCCACCAAATGCCTACCTCATTAAGGAGCTGCAAAAAAGAAACCATGATAAGAAAGCTGAATTCGGTAGGCTACCTGAAGGTTCATGGCTAGTTATAGGTGGAGTTATAAGTAGGGTAACTACAGGTATAACCATATTAGTGTAATTATAACTCCACTCATAACTACCCATGAGCCTCCAAGTACTTGGGGTTCAGGTGTAGGGATTAGGGTTTGTTTGGGGTTCAGGGCTTACGGTTTGGAGCCTAGAACCCCAAACCCTAAACCCTAAAGCCCTAAACTCCCTAGTGCTACCTGGGACCTTTTCCCGAGAGCCCTTATAGACCCCCCCTTTTCCCAGGAGCCCAGTAATATAGGGGCCTTAACAATTAGAATAGGGTTTGGGGGCCCATTATACTAAAGGTATAATAAGAAAACCCCAAAATAGTATAGGTAATTTTTAAGGCCCGTACATTGTAGACTTCCTTTTCCCAAGAGCCAAGTAGATAAAGAAACGCAATACCAGCCTTCAACCCTAAACCTTTAAGCTCTAAACCCTATAGAAACCCACCACCTACCCTTAAAGGAACACTTAAAGGAACCCCTCAACCCTAAACCCTTTAAACCCTAAGCCCTAAACCCTATAGAAACCCACTACCAACCCTTAAAGGAACCCTTAGAGACCCTAAACCCTAAACCCCTTTCAGATCCCTGTAAAGGAATCCCTAAACCCCTTAACCCCTTAAAGGAACCCTTAAAGGAACCCCCCTAAACCCTAAACCCTAAACCCTAAACCCTAAACCTTAAACCCTAAACCCTAAACCCTAAACCTTAAACCCTAAACCCTAAACCCTAAACTAAGCCCCCCTTTTCCCAAGACCTCGGTTGAATCCGAGAAGCTGCCGCGAGGAGAGCTCGGCCATGTCTGCAACCTGGGGAAGGCTGGAGCCCCGTTTCAGGGTTTAGGGTTTGGGGTTTAGGGGTTTTAGGGGGTTTTAGGGGTTTAGGGGTTTAGGGGGTTTTAGGGGTTTATAGGGCCTAGGAACCCGAATGTAGGGTTTTTAGGGTTTGGGGTTCAGGGGCTTAGGGTTTAGGGGCATAGGGGTTTAGGGTTTTTAGGGGCTTAGGGTTTAGGGTTTTTTAGGGGTTTAGGGCTGAGGGTTTAGGGGTTTTAGGGGTTTAGGGTAGGTTCAGAGAGCGCAATCCAAATTAGCCAAAACCTGAGTTCTGAGCATCGCGATCGCAACCACAAGCATTTTCGCACCGAGCAGGCATGTCACGTCTCCTGTGGCTGTAAATGCCTGCGCTTGCAATCCCAATAGCTGCGTGGATCGCATCCAAGGACAGCCCAAGTTCTCGAAGCGGATCCTGTCAAGGTACATCATAGCTTGCAGCGCCCAGAGTCTTAGAAGGCTACAGTTACAGAATCCCTGAATTGTGCTACAGAAAAACCTATACTGAACTTAGACCCCTAGCAAAAATTATAAATTTAGCTGTTTCTACAGGGTTTATAGTAGCCAAAGATTAAAAATTATTTCTAAGTACCCCTAAGAAACCCTACCCAGAAGCCCTAGACACGCCTCGTGGTCCACCAGCAGCTGTCGAGCCAGCGACTTGGCGATGTTGGATGAGGCTGGATAACCTCTGGCCGAAGATTAAGAACGGGGAAACCCAGAGAAGCGAATGCTCCTTAATTCAGGGATATAGGGTTTAGGGGTTTAGGGTTTAGGGTTGAGGGTTTAGGGAATATACCTTAAATTGTAGGGGCCTTAATTTTTCTGATTTAGGGTATATTCCTTAGTTAAGGGTTATTGGGTTCTCTGGGGAAGTTGTGATGTTGCTGTCCAACGAAGTCAAACTGCGGCAGGGATGCAGATCGGGTTGCATGCTTCCGTTTCTCTGAAAGCCTACGGAAGAGTCCCCACGTAAACCCTCAACGTTAGCCCCAGCAGTCCCTATCGAGCTCGGTGATTCAGTAGATCCCTGATCAAGAAGCCCCCTTGCTTTGAGGCCCTAAACCCTAAACCCTAAACCCAAACCCCAAACCCCAAATGAACACTAGCATCTCGATTACCGTTTTCATTACGGAAGGCTGGTTTTTTAAAGGAGCAGCCTGCCTTAAACCCTGCACCCCCCTTCAATGATAGATACCAATAGTGCAGGCCCCCGAGAATTCTAAAACCCTGACCCTACACCCAAGGCCCCAAATCCCAACACCTAACCCAGCCCTAAGAAACCCTATATCAGCCAGAGGCCCCGGTAATGTAGGGGCCTTAATAATTAGGATAGGGTCTTGGGGCATATTCGACTATATAGCCATGCCCAAATGGTATAGGGAATTCTTACTTCCCCAATAAGCCAAGGAAATTTCAGCGTACTACTAAATTATAAGAACCCATAAAGTTTGAAGGTTGGGTATTGGAGAACTAAGCATTATTCAGGCCCCTATAGTAGGCCCCACCGTCCGAAAGGCCCTGAAATACTCCTGAAACCCACCCTCAATCCTTACACCTTTGGTGTTTGGGTTTAGGGGTTTAGGGTTTAAGGTTTAGGGGTTTATGGTTTAGGGGTTGAGCCCTTAACCCTTCAAGCAAGGCCCCGGTAAAGGCCTGACTGACTAGACTAGGGTTGGAGGTATATGTTGTACTACAATCAGAATAATATGGGCCGTAATAATTAGAATAGGGTTTCGGGGGTTCCCTACTATAATTATCGTAATCTGATTATTGTTAAGTTCCCTATGTTAAATCAGGAATGGAAATGCTCCGCTAGTGCTTGTTCAGGCTTCTATAGTAGTCGGTATAGCAGCCCCTTGATGATTAGGGCCTCATCAACTAGAATAGGGTTTCGGAGTAGTCTACGTACTGTAATTGCAGCAAGCCAATCCCTCCAGTAACCCCCAACAGTAAGCCTTATAACTCAAACTTACGTCCCTAAACCCTATAAACCCTAAACCCTGTCGCCCTTCATGTAAGTCCCCAAGAAAGGCTTAGTTCCCCAAGAAGCCTCAGAATTAAAAGGTTTGACTTCCAGATTGCTACTAAACTTCAAGAGCCCAAAAGTCTTAACACTATTCTATACCATACTATACTATACTTTACTATACTGCACTGTACTACTACTATTTTATACTATAATATACTATACCATACTACACTTTATTATGCTATACTTTGCTATCGTATGCTATAGGATAACCCTCATGGTAACTTCTACTAGGAGCCCTAAAACCTAAACCTAAACCTAAACC